>MWMN01000001.1:1265067-1290931 GCA_002968875.1 Cordyceps cicadae | reverse complement strand
AAAAAAAAAAAAAAAAAAAAAAAAAAAAAAAAAAAAAAAAAGGAAAACAAAAGATTAGGCCATCAACCCCCCCCCCCCGCGCATTAGCATTCCTGTCCCTTATTCAGCTGGGCGGAGTGTGCGGCCGGAAGCAGAGGATGTAGTTCCCCGGGACGAAAAAGAAAGTCGTCGACAAGTTGTCTAGCTCGATGGATCGATGGTACTTACAGCATCCGTGCTCGCCAAAAGGAACTAAAAAAAGAGAGTTGAAGGGTGCTTGCTTGCCGAAGGGGGACCGTGCGATACTAACAAAGCAACCAAGGAATGAGGGCAAGATAAATAAATGAAAAAAAAAAAAAAAAAATCTAAAATAGAATAATAAACCAACTTAGAGCATGCTTGTAGCAAACTGTAATCAGAAAAGCTTCTTCATGATGAAGCTTCAGGATGAGGAACAGCTTTCGCCATGGCGGTACAGGTTGAGGTCGTCATTCTTCTTCGTTTTTGTTTTGTCGGGGCTGGGGTTCCCCGAGATCTCCTCAAATCGGCGCTAACGCAAATACATCTTGGGAAAAACCTGAACAAGATTGGGGGACGAGGGGGGGGATCCTCAATCGGCAGATGCAGCCTTTGGCAGTACTGTCAGGGGGACAAGAGAGAACAAACACTACGATGAAAGAAGACAAGGAACAAAAGGGCACAACATCGAAATACCCCCCCTATCGCTTGCCTGACNAGGGAGGGATTGTCCCCGGTTCCGGCACATCGCAAACCGCAGCATGATACATAAAACTTGTCGTTTATCTCCTTCTCCCGATTATTTTAGTTCCCCCTCCCCCCCTTTTTCGGTGTCGGCTGTTGATCACACACATGCATATACATTGCACAAAAACACGGTGCATTCCAGATCAGCTCCAGCGGCCCCTTCAGCCCCCCCCCCCCCCAAGAAGGCTCATCGTACGATGGCCGCTACCCGTGACCCATGACCATTTGCCATGTCGGGTATTCTGCTGCTTTGGGCATGATCCGCGCCTTCCCAAATTTTGGTCCAAACCCCCCCTTTCTCAAGCTAATAAACAAACGGGTTGTCACCGCTATACATCACAGATCTGCATCGATCGCCACAAGGTTTCAAACTAATTTATGTGCACAATTGGATATAAGTCATTTGTATATAACGTTAACTCTTAATTTGTATATACACATTCTTGCTCTCTCAAGACTGTGTTGCCGGAATCTCCCCTCCCTCCCTTTGTTATGTAACCGCGAGTCTATATAGCTGGTAAAAGAGAAAAAAAAAAAAAAAGGGGAAAAAATTGCAAACAATACCAGAATATCCAGAAACGCCTCGATTATGTCGCCATGACATAGCCCTCAAGTGGTGAACGAGTCGTTCGAGGAAAAGGAAAAGTGAGAGCCACAAAGAGACATGACAGTTTGAAAATGGAGAAAAAAAGTCAGACTGACAAGTCATCCCAAGTGATAACGCTAACGAAGAAAAGAAAAGAACCAGAACGCCGCTAGTAAATGCCGAGATATCCGCCACCCTTTGCACAAGCCATCCTCCAAGGTATCATAGTAGAAACATATGCGCATCTTGTGCGCTGGTCTTCATCGTGTTCCTTGGCCAAGGAATTTTGATTTTTAGGGGTATTTTGGTTGTTGATTCTGAGTCCGCCCATTTGTGACTCCATGCCATCGAATCTCTTTGGGCACTACAACGAGGTTTGGGTATCGAGGTATACCTCGTAGTGCTCAAAAAAAAAAAAAAAAAAAGCCCGATCCCTTCTTGCCAATCAGAGCGATCACAGGCAAAGGCAAGTGTGTAATGTCTGCCGCCGCTGAGTTCCAGGAGGCTATCTTAGTTGCGTTCCTCCGTCTTCGGCCGCATTGCTCGAGCCTCTAGCTGTCGCTTGCGTTCGAGTTTAGCGTAGTGCAGACCGCAGGCGTTACACAACGTGCGGGCGCCATCGGGACCTCGTCGCCATTCAGGCGTGTCAATCCTATTACAACTGTGGCAACGCCCAGGTGGCGCGGCTCGCTGCTAAAAAGATTAGCTCCAACTCAAGCATGCATCGGGTAGATCAACTTACACCACGGCGCTTCTTGACCTCATTCACAGGATAGTGCGCTTTCATGCCGTCATTGTACATTGGATCGTGGCCTTCGTCGTAGTGACTCTTGTTCTTGGCACCCTCACGCGCACGCTCAGTATGTTGAACAATGTCGCGGACCTGTTCCAAAGACCGCTTGATATAGTCGACATTTGCTAGCATCTCGTTGACTTCGCGTTCGTTGGGAAGGCGTTCGAATGAGCCGTGGGCAGCCTGCTGCTCTTGAGCTGCTCGTATATAGGCCTCGGCAAACGTGAACAGTGTGCGGGAGCTGGATGCGATCTGTATAAATGGTCAGCGACAGTGCATCTACAAGGTAGCAGACGTAGCAGAAGCAACGGGGGAAAGGAGGCAGACGTACTCGGCTGAAGGATTCGTGGTAGGACCAGTTCTCATAGTGTCTCGGTGCAGCTTCATATCTGCTGCGTGCATATGGAGCAGGTTCGCCGTGAGTTTGTGGGCGGTCGTAGTGCTCGTGTCGGGGGGAGATGGGATACCCCGGCAGTGGCATCTGGCCGTGGGGCATGGGACCAGGTTGATAGGGATGTGAGGTGGGAGCGGGCGGTTGCGGGTAGCCGCCCGAGATGGAGCGATGATCATGGTGAGAAGGCCCGTCAGGTTTACCGGGTGGCGTCGGCCTGCGATCCGTTACGGGCGGTAGACCCGGGCGGCCGCTGAAGGGAGGTCTGGGAGAGTCGGCAAAGGCGGGAATGGCATCCTGCCGCGGAGGGAACGAGGCCGGGTGAAGAGGCTGCGGTGATCTAGAGTGCTTGTCCGAGTCGTTGTACTGGCGTGAGGGGGGAGCGAACGGCGACGGTAGGCCACCCGAGCCAGGCTGAGGCGGCAAGCTGCCATGCGCAGGTGGAGGATAAGGTCCACGGCTGGTACCCGAGATGACTTCGGATATGGAGGGCAGTGATTGACGAGCAGGAGCTTCGGGAGGGCTGCTGTTGTCGTCGGGTGCGCGACGGGGCGGCTCGGAGGAGGAGATCATGGCGGGCGTCGGCGAGTTTGCGGACGACTGGGGAGGGTAAGTCGAAGCAGCAAAAGACGGTGGTTGGTAGTGAGAGCTTGGGGTCAGCACAGAGGCAGCTGCCATGGCCGTCTGGTAAGGAGCTGCTGCGGTTTGTAGGAGTGTAGCAGGTTGCGGGTTGGTGGTGGTCGGCCTGGTGGCGAAGATGTTGGTGAGGATGAGATTGTCGACCAAGAGGTGAAGGGCTGTTGGTAGTGGGATGTGTGCAGGCAGGTGTAGACAAAGGTTGGAGGAAATCAAGATGAAGCGGACAACTCTGTTTGGGGCAGGCTTGTTAATATGTGTTATGGCAGGTTAGACGAGGAGGGCGAAGGGGGGGGTAGGGGACTAATAAAAGGCTGGTATGGCTGGTACCTACCAGATGGACGGACAGGTGAGCTACCTAGGCGTGTGCGATGTGATGGCGTGTGGATGACTTCTCTGGGCGGGCTTTGGCTTTGTCTGTCTTGGGTGTGCTGGGCAGCAGGCAGCCGCTAGAGTCGCCCGCTTACTTAGTCAGTACTCCGAACAGATGCGATGCGCGTGGCAAGGACGATGGTCGGAAAAGAGAGTCCACCCCACCACATCTATCGCTAAAAGGTGAAAGGGGAAGAGGTGGGTGCATGGATCAGGTAAGGGGAGGGGAGGGGGGGTGTCGGTGCAACGAGCGAGATGATCTGGCGCGTTTTTAGGCTGTCGATACATCTGACTTGGCAGATGGGAGGGAAGGGAAGAGGCGCAAGGACGAGGAATCGGGGGACACGACACGAGGGTTATTGACGGGGAGTGATGGAGGGGGGGTGACTGTGGCATGGGTGTGTGCCTTCAGTAGGGCGGCGTGGGCGCAAGGACCTCGATGGCCAACGCAACGCGCGCGCAAGGAAGGAGCGAAAGTTGATGCATGGGAGGGGTGGCTGATGAAATGTGGGGTGGCAAGGGACAGATTCGTAAATACAATAATACAAACCCAAAAGAGAAAGGTAGCGATGTAATTAGCCAAAAAAAAAAAAAAATATCTAACGAAAAGATGGGGCATGGTTTAGATGAATCGCGCGGCAGGCAGGCAGGCCGGAACCAAGGTACAGCTGGCTTGTGGCATTATTACTGCACAATTGCTTGTATGCGTAAACACCGACTTGATTGTTTGTATGTATGAATGTATGTGTGTGTGTGTGTGTGTGTGTGTGTGTGTGTGTATGTGTGTGGTGCGTGTGTGAGTGTGTGAGTGTGCGCTCAATGTTGGCCGATGCGTTGCTTTTCCTGTCAACCCATCACAAGGCCACCTGCAGCAAAGGTGACGCAACACCAACAAGATCTTCTCTCCTGCCACCATCCCTCCTCTCCTTGTGCTACTCTGCCAGCATTGTGCACATCTCTCTCTTCCGCCACCCCGCTGTCCCCTTCTCTTGCAGACCTGCCCATCTTGTGCGCTGCCTTCTGTTCGCCCAGGGGGGCTGTGACGCAGCTGAATACAAAGCATGGCGACGGCCAAGGCCAAGAGCGAGAGGCACGGGACCCAGTCGGGAAAACCCCTGGTTGGTTGTTATTTTTATTTTATTCTCCATCGCCCTTCTTCCTTTGCATCATTCAGTTGCCTCCTTTGGTTAACAGATGCGCAATGCCCTTCCTAACCGCCCGTCCAAACTAGTCAGGTCCGCGAGGAATCCCCCTTTCAGGATCGCCCGTGGAACGTGTATGCTCAAAGATGCCCCTGTCCCATTTCCATTTCCATCTTCGTCCTCTCATTATCCTCTTTATTACACATCGCGCCATCCGATCCGACCATTTTTGTTGCTCTAAAATATGATGAGGAAAAATCGTACATCACACTGCCCCTGGCATTCAATCTGGCACCCCCCCCCCCCCCCCCCCCCCCCCCCCCCCCCCCCCCCCCGGCCCTTCTTCCTAGTGGACAAGTTCCGAGGGCACGATTACCTCGGTTTCTAAACTTGGCCGACCGAAATCTCACTCACTCTTCCTGTGGGCAGGACGCAAGACCCTCTCCCCAGGCACTGCAACCGTAAAATAGTAAGATCCGATGGAGGGGGTCAGGGATGTTTCCTCGTGGTGTGGCGTTCTTTTTTATCCTTTCTTTTTCTCCTGAGCTGGGCCAGAAAATATTGGTACAAGTCCGGCCCCGAATATAAAGCCACTGGGAACTGTAGCCGTGGCTGGGTCGTGGCCTAGCTAGCTAGCATGTATGTCACCAGCGACATTGTTCAAGCAGCAGCCATCGTAAGAATAAGTTCCACAGACCAAGAAGACAAAGCTCCGTCAGCTGCGGCTCTTCGCAATGTCCCGTGTCGTCAGTTGAGTTCGACGAGCTGGCTGGTGGCGCCCGATGCAATTGGTTCGCAACTAATATGTGCATGTACTCGGGCACTTGCTTTTAGCCCACTCCAGACAAAGGTTCCGACGGCCCATTCTATCTTCCCCATCGCCATCCATCGTCACCAACCCAACCGCAGCGCAGCATCGTGGCAATGCCTCGCACGGCCGGCCGGTCACACTTTGACCATCGAATGCCAAATGTACTCGGTCACAAGAGACGCCCAGGGTTTTTGCCGTACTCTCCCGCGGATCGTGTATGATGGAGACGCCTAGAATATCGAACCCAGCCATCGCCGAACGAGCCCTTTCCACGACAGCCTCGTCCAAACACGAAAGCACATCTAGGCTGTTGCATTGTTAAGTATGGGCAGGGGGGGCAGACTTGGCCAATCTAAGAACTCCAAGAAGCGGCCAAATCAGGCGCCAGGATGTCACGCTCCATGCGAGCGGCTCCGGAAATCTCTTCTTCTCTCTCGTCTTCTATTCCCCGCTGCAATTTCACTCCATCGCAGCCTGATCCTTTGGTACATGCAACTCCAACTTTTCCACTAGTTCAGCTGGAGGGGTCCTCTCGGTGAATCGAGGCTTACAGAGATTCGCAGTAGCCTCCGTCGGTCCTCTGCGCTTGGTCGTGCGTTTTTTTTTTGTCTTGGCCCTCGGGGGATGGAGGCTCACCACTACCACAATGGACGCCATGTTTTCATATCATGTACGGTCACCGAATAACAATGACCTCTTTTCTGATACAAGTGGGTTCCCTTTTCGGGCCACGACAACTTGCACAACTGCCGTTCGACCTCTTAGTAAACGCCCCGGTCGTTAATTCGTACTCAGCGAGCGACAGCCGAGCATCTCACGAGACCGGCAGATGCGGAGCACCACGACTCAACCGTAGGTCAATATGGCAAAGAGGGCCCAAGGCGAGAAAATTCAAGGTCCGTCCCCCAAGTGAGTCAGGGCTTCTTTCTGACTTTGACCAGCTAGTTGCCAAAAAAGAACCCCGTCGTCTTCTTCCAGAAGGTCATTCGGTGATCCGCAGTTCTGGCACACCGGCCAGTGTTATCCACGTTTCTGGCCAAGATGGCTCACAAAGAATGGGTTTATCTCCTCCGCCTCCGCCTCCGCCTCCGTCGTCCCGGCCAGTTCATCCTGTCATCTTACGGTGTAACCTCCATTGCCCCCGCCGAAAAGTGTCTTCCTCGCGTTCAGGTACGAGCTAACTACTCAGCACCTTGTCTAAACGGAACAAGCCGTCCTGACTCGTGGCCTTACTTGATAATCGTGCGCCGGCGCCGCGCCGTCGTCTGTATCGTTTACAACCCATCTTGATTTCGTTTTTGCCACTCTGATGAGCCGTTTTCTGCCTACCCGTCCCCATCTTTCCCACCTACGTAATGCGAATAACACAGTCAAGCCCCCCTCCCCCCCTTCTCCAACATTGACTTTCCACTTCGAGCCCAATGTAGGACAAAGACCCAACCCACCGGGATTCTCTCACCGTTATTGCCGCTACGAACAGGCCGACTGCATTCCACGAGGAGGATCGGGCATTTCCCATCGTCGCTTGTGTAACCAAGAAAAGCACTTGTCGGCGGCAGGGAAAGAACGGAAGAGTGTAGACTTGGCTTTTTGGCGCCCCGACCAACGCCATGTTACTTGGCTCTTGTCGCATTAACGAAGGAGAAAAAGGCCCATGTCATCCCCGCTGACCAAGATGCTACCGTACGAGCAGGGTCCCATCCCTTCTCTATGGGAGCAAAGGAGGCGTCGAGTGTCCATAATAAAAGACGCCAGGTCTAGGAAAGCGAATTGATTGAAAAAAAAAAAAAAAAAAACTCAGAGGTTGGAGGCGCAGGCGTCAGCGGGTACGGAGCCAATATACGCCTCATCGTGGGCTTTCTGTAACGGGGCTACTCAGCTGGGGCTAGGAAAAAAAACAGGATGCGTTGTGGGCTTTTTATTTTTATTTTTATTTTTTTATTTTTTTATTTCTTCTTCTCTTGGTCAAGTCTCCTTGGAGCCCGAACCCTTTCTTCCGCGCCTTCTTCTTCTCTTCTCTACTTCCCCTTTTGAGCAAGGCGCCGGGACACGACCGAAATGTCGGGTTCCCATTCCAAAGTTTGTGTGTGCCCTGGCCGCCTCCTTCTCCATCCATGATCTGACACGAGCGCTTTTATTGTTCTTTATTAATCGTTGCATCTTATTCTTTTTCTCTCTTCGTCTACCAAGACTAAACTAGCCAGCCACTCTACCCCATGCTGTCGGTTGTTTGTCCGCTTTAGGAAGTTCGTTTGGCCATGGAAAAGGGGAGGGTACATACGCACCTACGAGGCAAGAAACGAGTCATCTGCGACCTGCACTCCAACTAAAGTTTCGGGCGGCTCGCCTACGCTCCCTCCAAACCTGCTTCTTGCATCTCGGCTGGCGACCAAAGTCCATACTGTATGTATGAACGGGCTTCGTTTAGATTGGGCCGCACGCGCCGGTCGATGCATGTTTGATGGCGCCATCCTGATTTGGTCGAACGGGCGCCCACACACCTTTGTTAGCCTCGCCTCAGCTGTGTTGCATGGGCCTGGTGACGATGCGAAGAGAGAGAGGGAGGGAGGGAGGGAGGGAGGGGGGTATGCAAGCCAGGTGGCGGAAAGATGGTGCGGCTATCCAAAAGCAAAAGAAGACACAAGAGAAGAAAAAAGAAATGAAAAAGGAAAGAAAAAAGAAAAAAGAAAAAAAAGAAAAATAGAAGGAAAAAAAGGAGAACAAGAAGCAACAACACATCGGCAACGGGAGGAATCTCAGTTGACGAGTTTAGCCTTGCAGCTAACTGGGGAGTCGTCCTCGGTTTCGTCGCTGATGCCCTCAAACAGACGGCCATTTGCCGCTTGTTCAAGTCATCGCCGTCGCCATCGGCCGTCCCGCCCCAAAACAAGCGTTTCTTAATCGGCCAACGGTTGCTGCAAAGTATTGATCAATGGCAAAACTCTACGAGATGGCTGCCGCCAAGTCTGGGGGCACGATCATGCGAGGCGGCCGCGAAACGGTCGCTCCCTTTGAAGGTAATCGGAGCTGTTGGTAGGCATCTTTTCTTTTCGCAAAAACGTGAAACCCATCCACCCATCGATGGATGATGCTGACCAAAACCCCCTCAAAAAAAAAAAAAAAAAAAGACGCCACTGGTCCGATGACCTTGTCGGCTTGGCGCAAGGAAGAAAAACGAGACGGCCGCAAGGAAGAGGCCGGCCTTGCCCTTGCCCTTGGATCTGAGACCCCTCCCCCTCCTTTTTGCATCTCGGATTGGACGGAATGGATTGCCAGTCGCTGTACGGAGTACGATTATTTATTTTTCTTTTCGACACGTTTTTAGGGCGGTCACGAGGCCGCGCCAAATCAAGATTCCATCGGGTGTGTAGGCCAATGCTAGACTAGTTAGAGTTTGTCTTTGGATGGTTGTGGCATCGGCCGTTGCCAATGCTCGGACCAGACCTGTTGCGTTGGTTGCGACCTTGACGAATGAGAAGCCGGACAAGGAGGAGAGCTTTCCGATGCGGAAACGGGACAGGAGGGCGCACTTTGCGCTCATCTCCAGGCCGTCACGAAGTTGCGCCCGGCTGATGGTGATGCAGGTTGGGTGGGTAAGAAAGAGGCCAAGAAGAAAACGAAGTAGGTTTTATTAGCTGTTTAGCAAAGCTTTGGCGGCGGACCGCGCTGTCCCTAGAGCGCTGATGTTGGTTGCCTCTCAGTTTTACTGGTTACTCATCACCAGCACAACACACACTCACTCACTCACTCACTCACACCCACCCACCAAAACACTCACAGGGTATCATCGTCATCTTTCCAAAGTTGCATACCATGCCAAAGACAGAGCAAGATTGCGGGGGGGAGCCGGCCCTCGTTGTCGCTCGCGAAGCGCGGAAAGCGGACGCATCCCTCAAGCTAATACCTACCGCCCGCCTTCCACCGCCCATCCTTGCCTACATACCTACCTACCTACTAAGAGGCAAGAGGGAACTGATGATGCAACTTGGCCCCTCCGCTGCAACACAACTCTTTCAGGCGGCAAAGCTCGTGGTGCATCCATCCTCGCGTCGCATTCCTGGGGATAAAAAAAGACGTGCATGCGAATATACCCAACAAACCGCCGCCGCCGCCGCCGCCACCGCCACAACCACCACCACAACCACCACCACTACCCAAGATAGCGGCGCATATGACAAGTCGAGAGAGCCAAGAGCTCTCATTTTCTATAACCTTTCCATTAGTCTGTAAGTAGCATATATAGAACGAGACTCGTCCACCGCCGCCGCCGCCATCTTGGCTCCGCTCCATCCGGCCGACATCAGGCTGTTATGTAACTCATCAGCCCATGCTCGAATAGAACTGCCAAACGGGAGTTTTGCGGTATTTTTTTTTTTTCTTCTTCCTCCTTTCCTCCTTCTATATCCCATCACTCCATTTATTCATGTAAAAAAATAAAAAAAAATAAAAAAAAATTCCTGCGTTCCTGGACATCTTTTAAATGGGGAAAAGAAAAGAAGGGCACAACATCAACAAAGAGCGAGACAAGGAAAACAAAAGACGCCGCATCGCAACATCTCAACAATCGCACAAACCGGGTCTCCGCGTTTCTTTGTCACCGCCCGCCCGCCCGCCGCCGGCGCTGTCTCTGCGTCCCAGATCAGATGCACAGCATCGCTTTCGCGCGGGCGCCCATCTCACACACCCCTTCCCCCCCTCCTAATCAATCGCGCACTCCCCCTCCTCCCCTCAGGGGGGTGGGGGTGGGAGTGGGAGAGGAAGAGGCTGGTTTCTTTTTTTTTTTTTTCTTCGATAAGCAGCAGTTGGAGTAAGGCTTCGTCGTTTGTCCTGATGCAAGTCCGATGGGCGAGCGCCACAACGTTGGTAGCTACCCGGGTTCGAGAAAGTATTAAAAAAAAAAAGGGGAGGGGGGATAGTCATCGGGCTTCGCGCTCGTCGCACAATATGAACATGGATTGGTACATCGACACGATTCGATGGCAGCCCACTCTCTCCGGAAATTACTCGAGATGAAAAAGAAGAAAAAAAAAAAGCGCAGGTCCGATCCAACAGAGTGAGCAGCGACCTCCATGCTCTCTCTCTCTCTCTCGGTCTCTCTCTGTCTCTCTCTTCGCGCACCGCCGAGCGCAGAAAGAGGAGACAACCTCTGCCCGCCCATCTTTGGCTCTTCACCTTCACACTGCATACCCTATATTCCATCACAATCTGTCTATTTTTGTGTCAGGCTGCATCGCCCTTTGACGTCGGGACATGCATACTTGCATGCATGCATATGTCCACACCCCTTCTTATCTCCAACATTATGCCTTGTTTAAAAAAAAAAACGCAAGAGAAAAAGAAACCAGTATTCTGACTTTCCCAGGTTTTGGATCGCGATTTCGATTCTCTCCCTCCCTCCATCCCCCCCCCCCTGTGTGAGCGGGCCGTCGAAAGCGGGCGTCGCCGGGTTCTCGCGGGTCAATCAGCATCTTGCAATCTATCTGCAACGAACCAACTGAGAAGAAAAATCGAGTACTTTTGTTGGTGTCCTTTGTCGCCTCCCCCTCCCCACCCATAACACCGTGTCGGCTATGTTTTCTCCTGTCGCTTTCGTCAGCTCGAGACCCATCATGTCTGCTCACATGCATGCTGTATCCTGCAGGTATTCCTCACAAGGCGCGCCACGTATAGCATATAATAGCAGCATTGTATGCGACAATTTCAGCGAGTTACGTAGGCCATTCCCACTCGTGACAGCGCCATGATTAAGATTCCGCCATCATGGATGGACTGTATCTGGCCATTCATCGCGCACGCCCTTTGACAAGCGTCACATCACAGGAGCCTTCGTTGGCAACCGTCAGTGGAGGGGGGGGGGTGGGAAGGCTGGTCAAGTCCCTAGCCTGGTTGACTTCCCGCTTTCTTCAGCTTCGCGATGACGATTTGCGCGGGAGGCTGCTGCGTTGTCCCCGAGGTCTGTCCGCTAGTTTAGTGTGTGTAGCTGGGGCATTCACTTGGACTTTGAGGCCGTCCTCCCGTCACCAGCCGATTAGCTCAGAAACGGATGGATGGATTTGCTTCTTCTCCCCCCTCCCTGCGGCGTCGCAGACCAACTTAGTAGTTAGCCAGCCTGCCAGCCAGCCAACCAGTACTCGTTGAAATGACAAGCATAATGGATCCTCCCCGTCTCTTCCGTCGTCACCCTTTCGTTCTGGTCGTGTGGTAACTGACTTAGTATGTAGCGACATTTCGATGGAGATGTACATATGTGTAACAAGCCCAGACGAGGCGGTGAGGTAAAAAATACTCCGGCCGGCATGTCTATCAAATGTCTTCCCCCTCCACCTGCAGGTAGCAAGGCTCCAAGTATCACAGCCACGCGTGGGGAGCCATCTCGTTCAACGCAAGCCAACCCGATGCGTGGAGAGTGTGACTGCGTTGCAGGCTTGCAGCGAAGGAACCTGCCATCTCACAATATCGGAGTAGCAGGCCATGCCATGCCTCGGAGCTAGACCCGAAATCGAACTCTGCCCCGTGACACACCCTCTTGTCAACTTGGAGGCAGTACTGATTGGCCTCCTGTAACGTTAATTGTGCGAGGGCTCATCTCATTCCGCTGTCGTGGACCTGCCGCAAAAACGGGAACATCGACGAATAGCTAGCTTGGTGTTACTGATCTGTGACAGTACAGCATCGTACCTGTGCGAAGCTCTGCCGAAGTAGACTAGTGGCAGTGATTCACTGATGGGTGTACGTCGCCTCGCTTCTTGTAGTGCAGAGTCGATTGCCACACGCCACCACAAGATGGCGCGCCAGGGCTGCGCTGAAGCTGGCTGAAGCTGGCTGAAGCTGGCTACGGTGGCTGGCTGGCTGGCTAGGAGCTGCCTAGCCTCTGCCATGTTCAAAGCCCGAGACCTCAGCCCGTCGGCAATTGATGTCGGGTCCGTGATCAACTGATACGCAGCGGACGGCGATTAAGGCAGCACACACAACCAACGCCCGTTGATGGCTGATTCATGCACCACTTCACAGCTGGCCCAAGCTGCAGAGGATCGGTGGGTTTCAAACTTTCTGTTGGGCGACTTTTTTTCTTTGGTCTTTCAATAGTAGGTTTGTGTCTCGCGGCTGGTGGCTCCGAGATGTGGCAGGGCGGTCAACTGAGACTGAGCGCCAGGAACAATGGAAAGGCGGACAAAGGACCGCGCCCGCAAACTTTGTATTGTTAAGGTGCAAACGTTGAATCGTACAATAAGAGGTTTTGCTCGAAAATTTCGTACTCTCAAAGAGTCTGTTGCGATGCAATCAATATCAGGGCGTCGCGGACAGTGCGGCCGAAAGTGACTATTTCTTTTTACCTTGTTCGCAACACTATTCGTGGAAATTGCAACTTTTCATGGCTAGTGGATACATGTCGTGTTAATCGATGCCGACGATAAGACACGACAAGGTCCATGACTCGCATGGTTTGACTTTCATCGCGCTTCGGAACGACGGTACTGGTACGGAGTGGTTGGGTGTGGAGGCTGGTTCGGACACAGGGTGACCGATACCCGATGGTAGGCCGATTTGGTGGGAAGGGCAAGAACACGGGAGCAATCACCGCGAAGTACCCGAGAGATTCGCAAGGCGCAGCGTAGGTGGGTGGAGTAGGCCAACAGAGGTCCGAAGCGGACTAGGGCATCAGCCAGCACGACACCCTAACGGCAATTTGCGGTGATGGCAAAGGCGGTGTTTTTTTTTTTTTTTTTTTTCGGTTTCGACTGTTTTTTTGTTTTGTGGCGAGCAAGACGAATGCAGATGGAGAACCGCGGAGAATTTTGCGTGCCGCGGGCAAGCAAAGTCGAGGTAGGGTGCGGCGCGGAAGAGAGGGAAGAGGAAAGAGGGGAGAGGAAGGGCGGGCGGAGACCACCAGATTTGGCCACACGTGGCAAAGGAGCTTCCAGAACGATGGCCGAAGCGAGATGAGAAGTTTGTGTGATGCCCGCAGATTGTAACTGAACGGGCATCCTGCAACGGGCGGTGGAACCGTTGGAAGTTGGGTCAATTTAGTGGACTATACTAGTTGGTTACAGTGGGCTACAGTGGGCTACAGTGGACGGAGCGCTGAAACCAGACGTTGGGCCTTGTGAAACCGCGCCAAGGACGAGTAATCTACTTGCAAGATTAAATATCGTAAACCTTCAACACATAATACATCCGTTTTATTTTTGTTTGAATCATCCCACATCTTGTCGGAAGCGCCACTGAGCGCGCGAGAGGCTGACTTGATGATCATGCTCTCCGTCAGCGGGCTCTCAAACGCCCTAGAGGCAACCAACCCCAGGCAACGTCTAGGCACTGAAAAAGATAGGCGGGACGCGGACAAACTGCGGGACCAACTGTACCAAGGCGATCCCACCACCATTTTGCGATGCGACGGCGCGCCAGATAACAGTCACCAGATTGACTTAGCGGGGAGGGGGGTGTGCGCACGGGTTTGGCTACAAAGGGGAAACCTCCACGAGGCAGATGGAAATTTACATCGTTAGATTTATTGGTTTACTATTTTCTTTTTTAGCGCAGATCTTTCAAAGAAGTTGGTTGGTCGGGGGGTCCCTGCTTACCTCGATACAGCCACGGTCTAGCGAGGGGCTGTGCAGATGAATCGATCGTCGTTATACCCATCAAGCATCATCTCGAATATTCAACTGCCGCTGCTACTCATGACTCCCTTCGTGCTTCTCTCTTTTTGGCAGTTAAAAATCCTCCTTTCTCTTTACCCCCCCGGGGGTGACCTTTGCCTTTGGTGGATTCAATGACATCCTCTGTTTGACCTTTTTATTTTCTCCTTGTCTTCATGCACGCTAGAACCCCATTGTCTGATTTATGGTTTTTTTTTCTCCCGCCCTTCTTTCTTTTTTCATTGGTCACATATCCCCCTTTTTTTTTTTTCGCGATTGGCGGCTCATGATCAGGCTCTCGCTCCGAATCGGTCTGTTTCGCGATGTGGGGATAGTATCAAAACCAGCAGGCATCTACCCTGCACATGAGAACCCGGGCCAAGCCCCTTACGAGAGACAAGCTTTTGTCTGCCTTTCTTCGCCCGTGGGCTGACACTTGCGCGCTCAGAAGAAAAACACGAAGAAAACCCATTGGCGGCACGTAACGTTCATCTTGAACAAGGTTCATCCTCAGGAAGGGGGGGCAGATGGCGGCAGGGCGAATAATAATGGCGTATTTGCATTAATAATGTAACTCGTACCGGACGAGACGACGCGTACAGTCTGGCGTAGCTGGCTTTGCTGATTTGGTTGTGCTTGGCTCGAGTTCATGCCCAATCTCTACCTCGCCTCTATTCTTCGCCTTGCTTGGCTATAGGTAGTGCTTGGTCTTGCCAGAACGCTGCTCGTATTTCTTATCCTCTTCTTAGTCATCGCACTTAATCTCAAGTCATCCGGTGTGCAAGTTGCTGGCCCGTGATCCTTGTATCTGCGCCGGCAGATGGATTTGTCAATGATGCCCCTAAACCACTAACAATACCGACGCTCACGCCACCCTCGAACAAACTCCACCGCCGAGACTCAAGAGAGCCGACGGGTCGTTGCCCTCTCGGCTATAGTCCGTTGACGAGCCTCCTTCCTCGGTAAGATGTTGTGGCTTCAACAGGATGCCATGAGCCCCTGCCACAAATCTCCATGCTGGGGAAACCCGGGCCTTCCTCGGATCGACACGGAAAGTGTGCGAGCGCAACCCCGGCATTTGGATCGGCGATGTTACTTGCTCTGTTGCTTTACGTTGGCATCTTGGCATCTACTTTAAGCTTTTTTCTTAGCCTCGTTTTCGCGCCCTCGCACTCCTGCTCCTCCTTTCCTATGCTCCCTCATTCCGGTTTATGCGATGAATGTGACAAAGTTTCGGCGTTTCACACGGCCACGCCGCCTCGGTGCCCAGCCATCATGGCCTGCTTTCTATGCGTCGTCATCTTGAATGCTGCCCTGCCACTGACCCCGACAACCTGGTAAGTGGTAGCTGGGTAGCCCTGTGCCAGACAAAGTCAGCCACCCCTCCCCACACTCGCATTGATGATGGAAACTCTGTGTGTTCAGGGTTCGGCAGATCGAACAATACCATTGAAACAGGTCATTGTAATCGTGGGCATATTTGCCCTGCACGGCCGCTGCAGAATCGCATAATAAGTCGTAAAGCTTAATTAGACACCAGGAGATTTGTATCCGTTGCAAGACAATGAACGAGTCGGTCGGATGGCCTGGCGGTCGCATCATGGGCCTGGTCGCTCCATGCTTGAGACAAGGTATTGCGAAAGAAAGGAGTGCCCGGAGAAACAAACGGTAGGACGGACCCAGGACCATTAATTGACTGTTGTATTGGCGGAGGGAGCCATCACTGATCCCACCGTCAAGCATGTCGACATCGACGCTGTTCAGCGTTCGGTGACAAGGCATACCGACGGAAACTAAGGTGTCACGATTCCGAGCCTTGTAATGAACTCTCTGGTATGCCTGGTTGACAAGCGTGGTGACTCGTGTTTTGCATGAGTCTCCCACCTGTTATAGCCTCAGGGTCATCGGGCGGATCGGTCAGCATTGACCATTGCCATTGCAGGCTAGGGTCATGACTGGTATATCTGGTATATTCGTACAGCCCCCAAAAGCGAGTGATTAAGACAACTCAATGACTATGTAAATCAACGGAGGGTGCAATGTCATATCTCACTAACGAGTGGTGCGCCCGGCTAGAACGCTGCTCGTAGTACAGCCTGAGTCAGCGGTCTATCATCTGATTAGCAGACCAAACGGCGAGTCTGTCTCGATAATCGACAGCTCTTCTTTCTCACGGCTGTTGCTTGAAGTTAGCACTAAGCCGCCCGCTGTTGAGGCTATTGCGAGATCTCGCTCGAGTCACACTGGAAGCAAGGGTCTCTAGAGATCGGCAACTCTATTCATGGCATTTGGGTCAGTATGGGTCTACTTGCCCTCCTCATGGCCTGATACTTGAGAAAACTTTCATGATACTTGACACTGAGGCCTCGCAAACCACGACCGATATTACGCGTCCAGGCTATTTTTGACTTGCTTATGACGGATGTACACAAGGTGGGCGGTTTGCACGCATGTTGTGGACCAACACCGGCGCTGTCGGTGTCGGTTAATATCGTGGTATGTTCTGGGGGGTGTACATCTGAGGTCGGCGAATATACGGATTCGTACGATATAGAAACGGTCTGGGCCTAGACATGAAATGTTCGACCTTTTTCGTCCGTTGCTTGGTCCTTCCTCCTCCATTTGAGTATTTGAATTGACGCCGATGCACCCTGCGTGATCGATAATACTATACCACACCTTGTCTATCCTCGAAATGATTGGCGGATTCTCTGCGGGAAATCACCTGCCAAGGAGCCTGGTGGCCCTATCGAGGTTCCAAGGTCTACGGAGTCGTGTGCCGTAACAGGGCTCCCATGTCTTCCATGTCGGCCTCTGATCTGGCGGAGTTGTTTCGGGTATGCACTTTTTACGGCTATTTTTCTCGTGCCATCTTGAACCGAGCCGATTGTTTTGTGCGATAGCTCGACCCCGGTTGTGTAGTATTAGGCCGTTGCCTCGGTATGGCCGAGTGACCTTCTGGAAGCTTTTTTCGCGACGATGGACCCGTTTGTAATTGGGGCAGGGGTACTTCGGCGACCTAGTTGAGCTTCAGAGTCAAATTCAAACTTGCCCGTATGCTCACTCAGTGTTGGCCGCTAATTGTTTTTGGGGGGGGAGAAGGGGAGGAGGGGCGGATGGGAGGGTTGCAAGCCAACGGGTCAGCTCGCCGAGGGGCGGGTACTCGTACCTCCATAGATCATGGATAAAGCCCGCAGGGCTTGCGATCAATTGCATCAAAACGAACCGGTGTTATCAAGAGGCAGGTAGATACTTGGGCTGTTCATGCGCAGGAGGAAAGGTGGCAAGGACGGGCAGGGGTGTGTGAGTTATCTGGGTGAGGGCCTGGAAAAAAGATGTCCTGTTCCTCAGTTCCTCAGCCTCAAGCCACACCAGCCAGCCACAGCTTGGACGAAGGCCTCATGCAAAATCGGTGAAGGGCAAGAGTCTCGCAGCGGATGAGGATGATGTCGGATAGCGGCAGCAACCACCAGCGCACACGACTCGTCTCTCTGATACAAGCTCGATACACAGCAACGTCGCCCTCACCCTCCCGCCACGCCATGCTATCGACCAGTACCCGGACAGGAGCAAGAAAGTCGAGAGACCATCTTTCCCTTTTGTGGGGACAGCACCATTCCCTTCCGATCGCATGATCGCGCCGCAATGCTAGATCTAGGCCCTGATTCGACAAGCACGTGCAGACGGTATTGCAGGCTCGCGAGGCAATGCATTATCGCCATGGCATGAAGATGGCCAATGAAACAATCCACGACGAGGGCGAGTATCGTCGCAATACAATATTGCGCGAGACCTTGCCCGCTTGCAGGACGGATACTGGATACCTGGTCGTTCTGCGGGCCTGACTGCATCAAGCACAAACAATACCTAGGCGCCATCAGCATCATCAGACATGTGTTTCTCGACTGGGTATTTGTCCATGTCGTCTGTGCATGCATATGGCTGACTGACCATGTGATGCGAGGAATTTTCCACTCACTGGATTACGCTGGCACCCCGTCAGCATCGATACGGCCTCCTTTGCTCGCCTTACGGAGCAGTGCTTGCTTGGACCGACCTTGGCGCAATGCGTCGGATTTCCAAGTGGATGGCCCGATTAAACAGCGTGCTGGATGACGCATCATTGATGCATAATTATGGGAAACCTTTCTCTGCGGATATGCGTATTGGAGTCAGTCGCCTGGGACCTGATGCAACGCTCCGGTTTGCCGTTTGCTGAGGTGCCTGGGCCAATCGCCAACAATCACCATCACCAGACCAGGCCGCCTGTTTCCCATGGAGCCGTGGGCCAACTCGCCCGCAGGACCGAGACATATGCATCCGCCTCGCGCCCTCGCAAGAATCATTTGGTACAACTTGGGGCCATTCCGAAATGATGCCTTTCCGCCAGCTCTCCCTCCCTCCACCCTCTTCCGTCCGTGTCCACGTCATCCTACCCCTCGCCGACCTCATCTGGGGGCCGACGCGAAACCACGCCCAACCCATCGTGTCTCACCTAACGGGTTCTCCATCGATTCCTACTGGCTGTTCTCATTTACATGAGACTCTATGATCATTACACCGATATGTCATGATTACCGGGAATCCCCGCCCTGCCATCGCGGACCTGCACTACAGCACATCCATCCCCTGTCCATCGCCGACAAACCTTTGTCCTGCCTGGGTCAGATCTTGCATGTCTCCGTTTCCGTCCCATTAAGCTTTCTGTCTAAGAAGTCGGCTCCCTCGCCTTACTTGAGCCCACGTCGCAACGTCGGCCACCATTTTGCGATGTCTTGCTACCTGGGAGAGAGAAGAAAAGTACGACACGAGGATCTAATTATACAGTACTCGGCTGCAGGGCACTCGCCGGAGCTGTGTACCTACCTACCTTGGTCGGAAAGAACACCCCAAAGCTTCCGAGGTTGTCACCAAAGGTCCAGATTAAACACGCCCCTTTCTCATCACGCACGCCTTAATGCCTGCCACCTGTGCGGAGGGCGCCCCCCAAGACTGTCGGTACTGTCCCCCAAAGACAACTGGTTTCGTTTCATCCAGCCCACCCGCCTGGGTACTGAACCCCGACGACGAGACCTGTCATGACAGCCCTGGGCTCTCCATACCTGTCCGAGGCGACCGAGTCCCTACCCCCGCCTCGTCCGCTAATAAGAAGTGGTGTTGTTGGTAGTGAATCGGTCTGTCAAACCATTCTTGGCAGCGGTGATGGCGTCCACTAGCTATCCCCATCCCGAGCCCGCAAGCGACACAGCCGGCTCAATTTACCTGCCCCCTTTTGGCTGTCGGCGCGCCGCGCCATTCTTGATTCTTGGGCACAGCTCTGCCCACTCCAGGCGCGGCATGGTCCCCTACCAAGTCTTGCGCCCAACCCTACTCAGCGTGGTTGCTCACGGAGTGCTGAATAAAAAGGAACGGGACAGTAAGTAGGATGCGGATCCGGTCGAAGAAGCAGCCATCGTTCTGCAAATCGCCGTCACAATTATACCGGCTCCGTAAAATCCGGGTTCGTCGACCCTGCAGCAATAATATCAGGCAAGCGTTCGGGGCTTGCGTGTTGTGCGTCCTTGGGATCGTAGGGATCTTGCTTGGATCGGTGGTATGATAGCGACTGGGGCGGCCAGTTCGCACGCCGCCGCCATATCGTCGATTATGCCAGCCCCAGCTGAGCACCGTCACCGGTCTACCCTTGATTATGGTGTGCGACTTTGGCCGTCCGTCGCTCCAGTTCCAGTTATGCGACGACAGCCCGCCATACCCACCCACCTCTCGCGCGGAACAGACCTCGAGGCTCGGAGAGGAATCATCCTAGCGAACTAGTGTTCTTGACACAACTGCCAACTAATGCGAGCGCACCGTTGTGTCCGGCTAGCCAAGAAACAGCGAGGACTCGCCAAGTGGGATTATTTTCCCAGCTGTTAGCAACCTGAACGGAGCGGTAACGGTCTTGCAGCTCCGGGTCACTGTCAGACAGTTGCTGACCAAGTACAGTGTTTAGAGTTGCAGTACATCTCGATGGGATAGCCCCCCAGGTCGAGCTGCAGACAGACTCATTCATTCGACCCTTGGTACCACACCAATCAATACCTGCAGAAAGGCTGTACTAGTTTTGGTCAGTCCAGGACGGCGATTCCGAATGGAAAGCATTTGCGAGCAGCAGGGGGGGGTGTGCTGTGCTCTGGACCACATGAGCCGCGCCGCAGCTGAAGGTGATGGGCGCTGGCTGGATGGTGCATGTTGGCTCAGTCATCCACCAAGCTACAAGTCCGCGGTAAGAGCTTTCCACCAATATCGCAAGGGCTATCAAGCGAGGGGAGGGCAACAGGCAACAGCTGCAGCTGCCGTGAGTCTATCTGCGACCCAGACCAGCAACACGCACGACCGGACCCTTTCTTGGGGGCAGCTACGAATAGCTAGATCGCTGCGACACGAGGTACGTCAGATCTGGAGAGCCTGCCCACTCGGTAGGTTAATTATTACTCGTCATGGTTAGTCTCGGCCTTTTCCCGACGTTACATTGTTCCTCGTCCCGCCTGCCAAAACGGACTAGCAGTTCACGGGCATCAGATTGCCTTGAGCATCTGTCACATCTGTGCGATTTGTTACCAGGGCGGCTGGAGAGGAAGCATTTGCAAGCGGAGTGCTCGGCGCGCCGATGCGCAGATCGATTTCGCCCCGATGATAGCATGGGGTTCCCTCGTCAGCGTCAGGAGACAAGGCAGATGTTCTTCATTGTCTGGTCCTGAGAAGAGCGAGCGACAGGAGAGGACTACGACGGACGGGAGACGGGCAGGTTGACCATGTGAGCCAGATTCAGTATCAAGCCCCCGAGTTTGACCCATTCCACGCTGCACTCTCTCGTCCTCATTCACGACGACCCTTCTCCGCGCGCGCGCACAGAGACGCGAGTCGGCAGTTGGCACAGAACTCAGTCCGTCTCCAGATGCTACATGGCTAGCTGCCCATTTCATCGCTAGTCCACCAGCGAAGCAAACTGCGGCATTTCTCGCGCCGTGCCCTCCATGCATGACAAGCAAAGTTCCAAGATTCAACCTTGGCAGCGGTCACGCACGTCACATTCGTACCAGACCAGATCGCCAGTCACAACTGACACCCCACCGCCAAAGGAACTTGCCAAAGGTCTATCTATTCCTATTCGTATCCGCGCACGCGCACGCGCTCTGCCAGCAGATGGCTGGACTGGAACTGGAGCTGGAACTAGAACTGAACTACTGCAGTGTTTCGCTGGCAATCGCAAATCGCACTGCTAGGCCGGTGCTAGTATCCAAGGCCCCTTTGGTTGCAGAGCTCGGCCAGCGCCATTTTAGGATGCTGACCCGTCGCTGGCATGCTGTAGTCAGCACCAAAGCCACACACCCCCCTCCCCCTCCCCCTTCTTCAGACTCTATCGCCAGCACAGGGCACGGGTTGTGTACCCGGGAAAAGCCAAAGCTGCAGGGATGGGGGTCAGTAGCTGGGCACATCTTGGACCCGATGGGGCTGTTGCGCCTCCTGGTCGATTTGGCCTGTACATATGTACCATCTAATCAGCCAAGGCGCCCTGTGGACTTTTTTCCCCCTTGGCCTACTGTATGTTCTCTGGTGGCATGGCATGGCACGGCTCCCTCGTTTATTCTTGCACCATGCTCGCGATCCTGTCTGCTGCAGATTCCCCTGGAGAAACTAATGTTGAAGAGGGCGTGCACCTTTTAGCGTTTCTCCGAGGGGGTTTGAATGTAACCTTTTGAAGCAAGAGATTGTAAAGTCAAGAGCAATACGACCTCATTACGCCAGCCAGGTCTTGCCTGCCGACGGGCATAACTGACCCGGCAACTCTACCGCTACGAATCAAGCAAAGCCCGACCCTTGACGAGTAAGCACTAATAGCGTCACTGGGGGTGTAGGGCTATCTTTAACCTTGCCGAGATTGATTCGATTGTCTGGATAAAGAGAAGCTGGAGATTTATCGATATCTGCGTGGGGGAAAGGGAAGCCGGCCTACCACATGCACTACAGGGTAGGCTCCGACTGCGGAGAGGTCTGAATATGCCGAGGCAGGCAGGGCTCGACACTGAATGTACTAGTAGCTTTCATTCACTGTTCTATGAGAGGTCATGATCAATGGTAAGTCACTCCCGCATGCACGTACACGTATTGAAAATTAACCGATTCGAGTAAAACTGTCACTCGAGATAACTGAGCGCAAATTGGCATGCGAGGCCAACGGGCTAAAGCGGGAATGAACACGAGAGCACGTGCGTACACCACCATTCTGTGATGTATGACCGCCCGCTCCCGCCCTCGTCTTTGTAGCGCTCGGATAAAGGTTGAAAGAAGACCCTTTGTCCAGATTGTTAGCCGAGACTGGCCGGACGCAAGGGAACGGGCGAAGAAGAGAGCAGCAGCCCGCGCAGTGCGGCGCAACACGCGCGGCCTTGCGGAGGCGAGGGCGGAAGCGGGAGCGGAAGCGGAAGCGGACGGTGATTGGGTGATTGAAGAAGAGGGGGAGGGGGGGGGGGGGCTGGAGATGTTATCGAGATCATGTACATGCACAAATCCGAATCGGATGCTCGGCGCGTGTGTGTGTGACGAGGTGATGAGGGGGGTGAAGGGCAGCTCGGGGGGGCCGTCAGGTAGCCCGCTTCCAAGAGGCGATTACGAGACGAGAAACAGGAACGAAAAAACACACAAAAAGGTTCCTCGGATCATGTGAATCCGAACTGTGGTGGTGCAGCTGATGTACAGCGCTGCTGCTGCGTCTTGCGGTCGCCTCGGGATCGAGCATTTCATTCGGGTTGTCTCGAGACGGGAGCGGCTTCCTTCCATTCAATGGGCACAGCCGAGGACGAAATCACTCCCTCCGTTGTCGTCCTTGATCTTGTCTACGTGCTGTTCTTCCGAACAACCAGACCATGTCTCGGGCAGCGCCTTGTTGTCTCTATTCTCCGAGACGCCGTCAAGACGTCGAACGGGAAGGCCCAGCCAGTTCTGTAAGTTTTTGGGCAACCCCAAGAATAGAACAAAGCCGGAGCATTTAATTGGCATGTCGACAAAGATGTCCTCCCAATCTGGTTTCGGTAAAGGCCATCGCCAGCCATGTCTTGCAATCTGAGGCTTTTCTTCTTCTTTTTTTTTTTTTTTTTTCATTTCCACAATGTCAAGACAAAACGTGTCTCCCCCCCCTCCTTCATGGGCCGAGACGGAAGACAAGAAGAAAGAGAAAACGACGTTGGTGATCACAGCCCACATGCCTCGATGGACGAAAAGGTAGCAAAGAAGAGCGGCCCAGAACTGCCGTGGCGCGGCGATCTTTGGAACCGAAACCCCCCCCCCCTTCTTTCCCCTACCTGGAAGAGAGAGAGAGGTAGAGAGGGGGAAGGTGAAGCTCGCCCACGACTGATTCGAGCCCGCGTTCCCCCCCCGGCCAAATCTTGCCGCTTCGCGCATGCAGGTTCGACCTCAGCCGAACACGCGCCGTCGGGCTGAGAAGAGACTCTCTCCCTCTATCGCTCATTCTCCACGAACCAAAGCTGAGCCCTCGCCGCCCCCCTCCCCTCCCCGCAAATGCGCAACGCCCCCGGAGGAGGCGCTCCGTGCTGGAGTCTTTCTCGACTGCGTCACTGTGCATCTTTCGAGGTTTACAGTCACAGTCAGGCCCTTTGGGGTGAAGGAAAACACAACATGGTGTTGATCCCCCCCCCCTCATCCCGTACCGAGACATGTTGCTCTTGGCCGGCAAGACAGCTTGGCAAAAACGGCTGAGAATCGCGACATCAGCCGATGCGGGATCTCGGAACGGGCGGCGGCTTGGCTGGGGAAGGATATTGGTGGTGGTGGTGGTGGTGGTGGTGGTGTATGTGTGTGTGTATATGGTCTTTTTATTTCAAGCAAGAGGGATGTGGCGGAGAAGAGATGGACGGGGAGAGAGGGAGAAAGAGAGAGAGAAAGACACAGAGAGAGAGAGAGAGAGAGAAAGTCTGCTTGTTTGCTTCAATACTCTCCGTTGGGGGAATCGGTATCCGGACGTTGAACCCCCCGGCGTCCTACACGGCAACGCCCGACTGCAGCTCCCTGGACTCGCCTCATTGTGCGCCATCTCAAACACAAAGCTGGCTCATGCATTGACAGCCTCACCACGGCCCGCAGCTGGGCCATCCCAAGTTTCCTTGGAGGGATCGTGGCTCTTGAGCATCATGTTCTGTACTGATATGGGCAGCAACGTTCCGGCGCCGCGCCAGCCTCGTCTCGGGACATGATGGCAAGCCATGGGGCAGAGCCAATAACTGCGAAGCGGAAACCTCTCTGCGGAAGGGAAAAAGGAAAAAGGAAAAAAAAAAAAGATGCCAAGAAATCTGGCACGACGTAATGTACCTTGGTGGTTACACAGATGCCTGCGTGCTGCCGAGACAATACCGGGAGGGAAGGTGGGATTTTCTTTTTTTTTGGGCTCGCCTAGGCTGATTTGCAGGACATTTTCCAATCACGTACACAAAAGAAAAAGACAGGGCTTCTGTCTAGACGACTTTCCTTAATCTGTCTCCTCCTGTCTGTGGCGAATGCATGACCAGGGGAAGGAGGGATTCTGGGCCTTGTTCAGCTTGGGAGAAAAGGGCAGACAGACGGGTGATGGAAGAGCAAAGCCTCCATCCATCCACCTCCACCGTTTTTGAAGGAGTTGACGAAGCTGCCGTCATGGCCGAAACGAGTCATCAGATTTCCGATATTGGAAGCAGCCCGTGCCACACACAGACAGTATGACGGCCTCTCCCCCCCCTCCCTTTCCGAGGCTGAAATCGTCTACGAAAGCTGCACAGGCGGCTGCACAGAAGGGGGCTTGGCTGACGGGGTGTGTGCATACCAACATGGTGCGTTATTTCGGTGTTATTTCTTTTTCTTTTGTCTTTTCTCCTCCTCTAAATTCCGCAAGACGAATCAGAGTCAAATCACCCCCCCCTTCCTGCAAGATGAGGAACAAGAGCGAGAGCCCTTCTCTGCATGAAAGCACACCCGATCCGGCCTCTTTTTCTTTTCTTTTCTTTTCTTTTCTTTCTATTTTCGTCCAATAACGAGAACTGCACCTCTTATGAGTGACATCTTTTCGTAATCTCCATCAGGAACACACACACACTCATACACAACACACAACACACACACACCACACACATATGCAAGCCTCGTTCATCTTGGCCTGCGGCTGTCAAAGACAAGAGCCCAGCTGCAGAGGTCAACTGATACTATATGCACGCGATCGCCATCGCTCCTGTACGAGACATGTGATGTGATGTACAACGAGGCAAAGGATGAAGGGGGGGGGGAATATCCGGTTTACAGGACATTGTCACTCAAGTTCCCCAGCGTTGGGTACCTATGTTTCGGCCAACTTGTTGTCGAGGACGTCTACTGAGATGCAGTCACACCCCCTTCCCTTCCTTTCGACGCGGCGAAACATGTCAAGAAGATCCAAACACATCCCCCCCCTTGTCTACTAGACCCGGACCGCGCTGAGCCTTTCCTATCTTTCATTTTTTTCATTTTTTTTTTTGTTTATTTCGGTACCGGTATTCGACACAGGAACGGCGTTTCCCTTTCTCCCGCGGACCTTTTTTTTCTTTGATGGGAGGCGTTCGGAGCGACGGGTGTGGCTTGGCTAGGGGAGGGTGCAGAGAAGGCTCCGCCCTTGTCAGATATAGAACCACGGATACAGCCGTGTCGAGTTTCTGTTTCTGTCCTTTTTTTTTTTTTTTTTTTTTTTTTTT
>MWMN01000001.1:1248356-1263551 GCA_002968875.1 Cordyceps cicadae | reverse complement strand
TGTTTTGTTCTTTTTTTTTTTTTTTTTTTTTTTTTCTTTCCTTTTTGTCCGGCGCTTCCCTCATTCTTTCCCCTGGTAATCCTGTAGTTATACAGACAAGGGCAGCAGACTTTTGGCAAGAATAATCTCAGCCCCCCCCCCTTTCCTACCGCACCGCACTCTCTTGCTATGAATAGCATACGCCGGCGCCGCCAGATTTGGAAGAGAGTGGGAATGCTGGCGGGTTAGAGAGTTTTTTATATGATGGATGGTCCAAGTGGCGCTCTTTCGAGGGATTTACTTCATCTTCGCATGTGGCAGGCAGTATCGCATCCTTTGAATTTCCACATTCTCAGCATCAGGAGAGCACCGAGGGGGAACGGCATCTTAAACGGCATCCTTGAACGGCATCCTATCTACCAGCCTGAAAGAAAAAAAAAGACAAAAAGGGGGAGGGGCGTGTGCTTCCTCGTCCGCGGGGAAATCTGCTTTTGACGATTGTGCGACACAACACAGGCAGGGGTTTGTTACCTGCACCTCCTCAAGTGCCCAAGTCCGTGCAAACCATTTCGTCAGCGACAGTCGCTACTATATATAGGGTAGGGTAGGTTGACATTAACACAAGTCATGCATCAAAACTCAGCATCAAAAGAGAGCCAGACGTAACGCGGTATATTTCCTAAAACTACGGCATTAACTCACTACAACACATCTGAAAGCCTCCTCAGCCTTGCCTCATCCTAAATTCCAAACGCCATCTTATAATTTCGTCATTTCATCGACCTAGAGCAGTCGAAAGAAGCCAAGTCAAATCCTCGGTTGTGCCAAAAAAATAAATAAATAAACACAAAGCAAGACGTACGAGAGCTTGCTGTCAAAGCAATGCGAAAGGGAACTAGTTGTCAAGAGAAACACGGCCGACGACTTAAAAGTTAGGGGCTGTCGCTATCAGAGCAGTCATCACGGCCATGCCACCAATCGCCATCAGCCCGACATACTCCGCTGCTGTTCTGATTCGCTTGTACGGTGGCGTTGCATCGACGTTCGATGCCACGTCTCGTGGTTGCGAGTCTTGCGACTGAATAGCGTTAGAAGGCTCAGGTTCTGCAACTTCAACCGGACTCAAGTCTGACATCTGCTCCGCCTTACGCTTTCTCCAAGCGTTATCTCCAGGAGCCGGGGCCGGATCCTCCTGCTGGTCGGATCGGGTGTGCACTCTATCCTCCACTTGATGGTCGTCTGGTGGAGTGGTAATCTGCGCACACAAGTTGTCTGGCGGGAAAGTAGTTTGCACATGGTCTTTGTACATTCGTTCTGCACCTCTAGTGATAACATCGTGCCAACTCTGGTGGTCGAAAGTACCGGGCAATATTTCCGACCTTGCGTTTAGATGCTGATCTTCCGATAGCGGCCCATCAAATCCCGGTACGTCGTCGTCAGAGGAGAAAATGTCGTGGGCGGTGCGAGGGAAACCGACAGTCCTTTGACGAGGATTTAGGGGAGCATTCACAGTCTTCAACTCCACCTTCTCCTGCGGCTCGATCCTTCCCAGCGTGTGATCTGCATCATGGACGGGTAGATATGTGTCCTCCGAGATGGAACTGCGAGAGAGAAGGTTACCCTCAGAGACTAGATCGGGCTCCGATGTCAGATCTATAGCATCCGAGGCGTCGAAGCCGCGGAACTCAAGCTCTAGGCTGTTCTCTGCAAGAATGGCAGCGCCTGATCGGAGATCCGCATCGTTTTCATCATCGTCGTTATGGACACTGTTCACTTGGTCTGTATTCGTACCCTCAAGTTCATCCGTACCCTCAAGATCATCCGCATCCTCACGATCATCCGCACCTTCACGGTCATCCGCACCCTCAAGATCATCCGCATCCTCAAGATCATCCGTAACCTCAGAGTCTGACTCGTCGGGCACCTGGAAGACTCTCGGCCGAGGCAGACTGTAGCGAGTTAGTATGATTATATTGGCTCAAGAGCTGTAGACTTACCTAGGCTCGGCTTCGCCATGCTGAGCAGTTTGGCCGAATTTCAAAGAGACATTGGTTGCACACTGAGGAAAGATTTGGTCACCACGATCGATGTGAATGCCGAACTTGAGGGAGTCGCCATGTTGAAGGGCCTGAAACTGATTCTTCTGTAGTTTGGTGTCATTGTGGAACGTACCGTGCAGGGAACCAATGTCTCGCACGAAGACGGTCTCGAAAGAGTTAGTAGAGTAGATATGGAGCCAGCGTGGAGATGAACGCGTACCTTGCTTTGCGAGTCGAACTTGAGCTCGGCGTGGTCCCGCGATATGACGGGGGAATTGATGTAACCATTATACATTCGCGATTCCAGCCCCGGGGTGCGCTTGGACGCCCGGCCGATGCGGGTCGTGTTTTTTCTATTCGACAGGAGTAGTCTGCGGTGAGGATAGGCCAAATCCGGCGGGGGATCTCTGCATGATAGAGTGACGAGGACTGCGATTGGGTCAGGGGAATGGCCGACGTGGAACTTGGGTGATGGAAGAGCTACCTTCGCCTTCGGCCAGTGTCTCGGGCATGGTGATTGTTGTCGTGCGGCCTTTGTATGGCACGGGATTCTGGGAAGCTTCTGTCTTGTGCAACAGAGGTCGTGGAGAGGACACCAAGGTGATGCTGGATGGCTAGTTGTTGGATGATGGAGTCGGTCGACGCGAGACAGCGGGCATGGGCAAAGAAGGCGGTTGAGCAGGTGAAAAGCGGACCTGGAAGGATCTGTAGACTTTGCCGCGGAGCTTCGTTTAAAAAGTTTGAGGCGAGAGGAGCAAAAAGGAGGAAGGTAGGAGAGAGGAAAGCCAGACGCAGTTCGGCGTGAAGGTGAATGCGAGGTAGAGGCCAGGTGGGGCAAGTGAGGCGATTTGGCGATGTTCCTTGTTTCTTTTCTCCAGGCCATCGGCACTGGCGGTACCGCTACAGCCGCTAGCTGCACGCACAGCTCCACGCACAGCGCACAGCGTGTCACAGGGCCAAACTCTAGGCAGCCTTCAGCCCCGCGTCAGGAAGCGGGGGTCAGCTCGCACTGTTCGAGATTGCCCAGTGAGGGGTCGTCGAGCAGATGGCGGCGAGTTAATCGGGCGTCTATTACGTTTAAATGAAAAGCAGGAATCAAACACGGAGAGAAGCTTTTGTTCTGCCACACAAAGACAGCCACAGCAACACGCAAAACTGCAGCAGCGAACCAACTGCCTGCCCATGACCCCTCCTCCCCTCCTCCCCTCCTCCACCTAGATACAGTGCAGCATTGCCTCTGCGTACAGTACCGCCCAAGTATGGAGACGGCACTTTATCGAGTCGAGGACCTGGAGAGTCATCATCCGCATGATACTAGCATCATGAAACCTGGTGCAAAGAGGATAACAAAGGAGGACGGGAGACCCGGGGACAATGGCGGAAAGGCGTGCTATTTATCGCTAATCGCTAGTCAGATGCTTGGCCAAGAGGCAAAATTATTGTTCAGGCCTTGTTCAGGCCTTGTTCAGGCCTTGTTCGGGCCTTTGTTGGGGGCCACTAATTCATAATTTATACCACTGTTAGGTAGGTATTTCGTTGCCTTTCACATCATGCTCAGATGGCCCCAATCCAATTTGCGACGTGGCCTTGAAACACTGTAGGATAACTTTTACCACGGTTTCCTTTTGCCTTTGGCTTTCCAGCCATTTTCAATATTCGCTCTTGCCACAGGTTCGAGACTCAGCTATTCGTGACAATGGCTTTGCATGAATTACCCCAACGCAACACGTAGCGCGGCCTCCAACACAATCGCGTGCATGCCGATTTTCAGCTTCAGCCCTCCCTATAGCTACGAAGCGTCGGGGAATTAAGCCCTACCACTACCCGAAGAAGATGGATTTGAAGCTACGGGCTCGTCAACTGCCCATCTCCAACCATTCGTCGTCACGCCGGATAACCATCATTCGACACTGAATGGCAAGTTTCAACAACGTAGAATCAAGAGGCAAGTTCAAGACGGCGCTGAAATGGCTTTGGAAAACAGCTGAATGTCTGACTTGTCGTGTAGAATTTTGCTTCGACAGAGCCAACAATAATGTTGCAAAAAACGAGACATTAAGACGGATTTACATACAATGCTTGGATATGAAAAATGCAACAACAACAACAATCCTGGCTTTTCCGCCCATCTTCATGCATTCTCAAACCCCCAGCTACCACGTTTGCCCTGATGAACATGCCATTTCATCCAGCCCTTGACCGTTTTACTGCTTGCCCTGCGCCACATCCGGGTATACGTCGAACCGCCTCTGCGTTCGCAGCGGGATGTTCCTACGGGCCTCCTCAATCTCCTCGCTGACCAGCTCTGCGCTGATGATGGCCTCGTCCTCGTGGGCCTCGGCCAGGACCTTGGCCATCGGGCTGACCACCATCGAGTGGCCCCAGGCGTGGTACGACGCGCCCATGTCGCGCGCCGGGCTGCACACCGCCACGTACAGCTGGTTGTCCACGGCGCGCGCCCGCGCCAGCAGCTCCCAGTGCAGCGCGCCCGTCGTCAGGTTGAACGCGCCCGGGTACACCAGCGCGAACGCGCCCCTGCGCGCCGCCACCGTCGCCAGCTCCGGGAACCGCACGTCGTAGCAGATGGCCACCGCGATCGTCCCCACCCCGGGGAGCTCCACGAGCGTCGGCGCGTCGCCGGCGGACAGCACCTCGGACTCCTTGAAGGTGATCTTGCCGGGGATGTCAATGTCGAAGAGGTGCACCTTGCGGTGCGCGGCCAGCAGCGCGCCGTCCGGGCCGAACGTCAGGCTCGTGTTGTACAGCCGGCCCGTCGCGGCGTCGCGCTCCGGCACCGACCCGCCGACGAGGAACACGCCGGCGTCGCGCGCCATGGCGGCCAGCGCGTGGTACGAGGGCGCCTCGTCGGCCGACGGCGGCGACGACGACGGCGACCGTGGCAGCGGCTCGGCGTAGGTGGCGAAGAAGTTGGTGCCGTAGGGCGAGTTGAAGCACTCGGGGAGCACGACGATCTTGGCGCCGGTGGTGCTGGCGGCGCGCGAGACGAGAGACGCGGCGCGCGAGAGGTTGGCGGCCTTGTCGGCGCCGGCGGCCATCTGCACGCAGGCGATGGTGACGCGCGGCGTGTGCAGCACGGGGCTGGGCGTGTACGATGCGGCCATGGCGCGGGAGGCGGACGTCGAGAACGACGGCGGCGGCAGCGGCGAGTGTCGAGCGGCGGCGACGGTGGGTAGGCGGTGCGTGATCGTCTGGGCGGAGGAGCGGAGACTGGCGCTACTGGGCGACGAGATAAGGAGAGCGCGCAGAACGGATCTGCTGCTCATGCTCAGACCTCGCAGTGGAAGGAAGGTGTGGAATGGCGCGTGATGGAGAGAAAGAGAAGGATCCGATGCTGCAAGACGCGGGGTTGTTTGCGGATTCGACAAGAGGGGTGAGTGGAACGGGGTTTGTGGGGGCCAAGCTATTTTACCGGGCCGTTATTCGGAGCGGAAGTGGGGGTCATCGGCGAACGTGTCGGCAAAGTGTCGGCGGAGTTGTCGGCGGAGCGTCGGCGGAGCGTCGGCGATCCGCGGTGTTGAATCCGCTGGCCGGCTCTTGAGGCTTGCACGGCCAAGCAATGAATTGTTTTGGCTTCCATTTTGACCTGCTTTGGTGGCTCCGCAGGTGCATTGTTCAGGGCATTATTCTGGCGGTGTGCAGTGAACAAAGTCAAAAAGCCAGATGAGACCATCTGATCCAAGACGTAGTGGTTACATCTTTCTTACTGAAAACTCAAGTGCTTGACTTCTAGACTCGAGAATCTCTTGAGGGATGATGGGTAAGGTATTTTACACAATGTCTATCCGCTCATACTCTGCCGTGAAGCAACATCTTACAGCCATGCCCAAGATGGGCTAGAAGCGAAACGCAGCCGTCAATCTAGGTAGTTCGCACTTAATATTATGAACCGGAGATGCCGATATGACATGGAAAGAGAGGCAGCAAATGCAACCATGTAGCCACCTTGATGTAACCACTCTTGGATCAGTCATGATGACCAAGTTCTCGCATGAATCTATCTACCCTTGCGGCTTGGAGGCTCACCGCAACCTCGTCACGCAATCTGCGGCGGCTTAGGTTGCGGAGCTTGTATCCGATGTGACATCCGATGTGACCAAGTTGTCATATCAGCATGTGATGATCCTGCCTTACACGATGAATAGATTTGCGGTAGCTTCATAGCCGGACCCCGAGAAGCTCCTCGTGCGTATGGGGTGACGATGACGTTGACCTTTATAAGCATCTGCCTCACCCCAAAATTACCCGACGATGGCCCCATTCTCAAATAAATGGGCTCAGGATAGAAAGATTTTTATATATCATGTGTCACCTTCAAGTCTCTTGGTGAATCTGTCTCATGCATTGCACAGCCTTTACCTCCGTCAGATGGATTGATGCTGCCAGATACGGAGCACATAATGCTCTATCGACTCTTCTTTCATGCATCAAATTAGGTATGAATTCCCCAGTCCTGGCACCGAGGCCGAGAATCGGCGAGCCCGAACATGTACGGCCACGTAGGGGCGCGTCGACGGGTTGCACCATTGGCGTGGCTGGATTCCAAATTTCTGCAATTCCCAAGTTTCGATCCCACAGTATTGGCCGCAATCCTTGCAAAAGCCTGGCCAAGGTGTCCATTGGGAGGCCAGAGGGGCAAGAAGAAGTGCGCTTGGACACCCTCCTACACGCCATATATGCTTTGACTGAAACCGAAGGCAACCAATAGTTGCGCCTGATCTGAGTTGCCCTTTTGGGACATGTAAACCTTAAATACTAAGCCCCCGCGTGTAACGTCTCTCTCCTCCTCGTCCTTGGCACACATCGGCGACTGTTGAGCGACTGTTGAGCGGCAGCCCAGGTTAGCAGGCCACCGCAAGACCACTCTTTTGACAGGTGTCAGATGACACCATATCAGATAAGGCCAACAGACTTGGATGGACTTGGTTTGATTATTATGTAATTTCCATTTTCTTTTCCCTTGCCGCCATAGGCTGGCCAGAAACTGCGGGCTGCGGCGGAATCCGCTGTCGGAGAGAGAGAGGCAGGAACAGTTGGGGAAGGGTTACTCACGTTCCCGAGAAAAAAGTAAGGATAAACTTTCATCATACGCAATACTCAATTTCACAAGTGCATGAAAATGTCACACTTGTAGTTCCGGAAGGAGACCCGGGCAGCTGCTTGAGCGTCGATCTAATACCCCCGGCCAGCAGACTTTGGCCACCAGCCGGAGGGGGCTCTTTTCTTATTATGCCTGGCGTGCTACGTGAGGTTCAGCGATATAATTAAACCTTTTACTCCCAAAAGAGCCTGTATAAGTTTCCCTCTTTCCGTACATTTCCGCGCAGGTTGCGGAGGCTCGATGGTGCGCATGGTGCCACCGGGAACGACGAGCGAACAGGCCGTACGCATACCCCGATTACGATATACAGATCTGCCGGCCACGATGTCGCCGGTCAAGGAAACGGTGGGCGGCTCATCGGGTAGCCGCCGGGGGTCGAAGCAAACATGATCGGGAGGACAACCGAGGTCGGCATCGATGTCGATATCATAAGCGTCCCGTCAAAAGACCGGGTATTACGAATAACGACCAAGAACATGAAAGAGCGGCATCTGTTGTTGCATACTACTGATCCGACCAGCACGAGGGGGGAAATAGCTTGGCATGATGGGGTAGCATGACATTACTGATTTCGTGAAACATTGATGATATTTCTGAATTTATAGCTAGCTAAATACCAGTTCCAGAACCACTGCCTTTTGAGAAGAATAGATGATTCCTCCCAACAGTTGGTTACGCGACTGTGATGTCAGAACTGAGTTGAGTGGTGGGGCGCAACAGAAAACAGACAGACAGACAAACGCCAGGCACCAGCTTTCTTTTGGCTCACAAGCTCCAGAACAACTTGCCATCTACAGACACCATCCCATCAATCATCGATCGGGACGGCTTTCTATCTCTGCTGCCATTCGCGTCTCGAAAAGTGTCCATGACGCGTATTTCTGTATACTCTGCGGCTCTGGTCGCCTTCGTGGCTGGTACGTACGCCCTGTCCCAACGCGACTTCATCGGCGAGCGACAGCTCCGCCACAGCTCTTTCTCCCCGACGCGATGCGCTGCATGCATGTATTCATCGCAGGCATCGAAGCCGAGGATCCCACCGCCCATGCACATCCCCAGAACGCTAACCCTGAACCCCCCCCCCCCCCTCTTCCCCAGCCGCCGCCATGATCGTCGCCTCCATCGCCATGCCCGACTGGATCGACTACGCCGTCACCACCGCCAACGGCGACACCGTCCGCAAGACCATCGGCCTGCACCGCAGCTGCTCCAACCTCGACGGCCCGCGCTGCGTGCCCTACCCGACCGCCGCGCTGTGCCGGTCCGCCGACCGCCGCTACTTCTGCACCGTCTGGCGCACCACCGGCTGGCTCGCCTCCTTCTCCGTCGTCCTCGGCCTCGCCGGCCTGCTCTCCCTCGCCGTCACCCTCGCCGGCGGCAAGTACAGGCGCGAGAGCGGCTGGCCGTTGGTCTCGGGCCTGGTCGCCACGTTTGCCGCCGTCCAGCTGATTGTCGTCTCCGTCGTGGTGAGTGTGCGAGGAATTTCCGCGGGTGGGGAGGCGGGGATTTGGGCTAACCGTAGCGGGCGACAGGCATACCTCTTCGATCATGACGAACAGTTTGCCATCCCGGGGTGGCAGCTCGGGGCCTCGTGGTACCTGGCGCTGTCGAGCGCGTTGCTCTGCGTCGCCACGGTGGCGGGCTTGGTGCTCAGCGCCTATGTGCTGCAGCCAGACGACGGCTACGAGTTTTTGGAGGAGCCTACGAACGCATAATGACCAAGGCTATCAAGATGCGAATAGTATGACGATTTTTCACGACTGTATATGACTGGGAATGGAGTTTGGCTATGCATTCATGATTCATCTCTGGCAGATGAGATTGGCACGGCAGCCTAGGACAGCTACGATTTACCGTTTAATATAATGCCATAATACAATGCTACAATACCTAGGCCCGTTCTACTCGTCTTGTATGTGTGTTCTCTATAGCTGCACATACTAAGGTGGGGGGTTGCACTTCCCCGCTGCCGGCCACTTCCGACGACATCTTCCCCACAGCGCAACTCGACTGACAAAACTTGACCTATCAAACAACATTCATTATACATCTACGACCTGACTAGCCTCGCTCCATTACTCACAAGAGACATCCACGGTACATCCATCTCGCTTGCATCGTCACCAAGAGCAAACCTTGCCATGGCAGCCCCGGCCCCTCCTCCCGGCGGCCTCTCCGCCGCGCAGCTCGCCCAGTTCCACGCCGACGGCTACCTCATCATCCCCGGCGCCCTCTCCCCCTCCACCGTCTCCTCCCTCCTCGCCGAGACGCACAAGCTGCTCGCCGAGTTCCCCATCGAGACGCACCCCCTCACGCGCTTCACCACCGGCGGCGGCGGCGGCGGCACCTCCCCGTCCTCCTCTTCCTCCTCCCACGTCGGCGACGACTACTTCCTCGGCTCCGGCGACCAGGTGCGCTTCTTCTTCGAGGAGGACGCCTTCGACGCCGCCGGCGCCCTCGTCAAGCCCAAGGAAAAGGCCATCAACAAGATCGGCCACTACCTGCACGCGCTCAGCCCGCCCTTCGCCGCGCTCCTCGCCGACGGCCACCCCGCCGCGCTCGCCCGTGCCCTCGGCTTCCGCGACCCGCGCTGCCTCCAGAGCATGGTCATCTGCAAGCAGCCCGAGATCGGCGGCGCCGTGCCGCCCCACCAGGACTCGACCTTTCTGTACACGCGCCGCCCGTCCGCGGTCGGCTTCTGGTACGCGCTCGAGGACGCGACGCTGGAGAACGGCTGCCTGAGCTTCCTGCCGGGCTCCCACCGCTGGGCGCCCGTCGCGCGGCGGCTGGTGCGCAGGCCGGGCGGCGCCGGCGGCACGGAGATGGTGGATAATGACGGGCCCCGGTTCCCGGAGGAGGAGGCGGAGGAAGGGGGGGGAGCGGGGTTGGGGTATGATGAGGGGAGCGCGCCGGAGGGGGGCCTGAGGGAGGACATGTACGTGCCGGGCGAGGTGCGCGCGGGTGACCTGGTGCTGATCCACGGCAACTTGCTGCACAAGAGCGAGCGCAACACGAGCAGCAAGGGTAGGATCATTTACACGTTTCATGTGATTGAGGCGCACGGCACCGAGTACGATGAGAGAAACTGGCTGCAGCCGCCAAAGGAGGGCTTCACCAAGCTGTACAAGTAGGCATCGTTTTTCTCTCGCCGCAGCTTCACAGGACATGCGGCAAAATTTTGGTAAATGTTTTCATAAGAAGATGCCTTAGAATTTTGAGGGTATATGGAGTTCTATCGGTATCAAGTATGGAGTGAACCACGTCTATCTTGTCCGTCTCTATGCCAAGTCTAACCGTCGCTAAAAAAAAAAGTCGCACCCTACATACACAAGCGTACATGATGGTAAATGAAAACAAAACTCAGTCAACTTTTCCTTGCCCGTAAATGATGTCTTGCTGCATGAAACAAAAAAAAAAACACAAAAACTTTTGTCTAAACCCGCGTGTAAAACCTACTTGGATGTCTTTTTTGCCTTGGTAGTAGTGGCATCCGCCTCGTCGTCAGAGTCTTCATCATCAGAGTCGTCATCCGACGACGATGAGCTGCTCGACGAGTCCTCATCCATGTCCTCGTCTGCTTCCGCCTCGTCCTCGGAGCTTTCATCACTGCTATCATCACTGCTGCTGCTACTGCTGGTGTCGGAGTCACTGCCTGCGTCTGACTCCTCGTCCGAGTCGCTGTCGTCGCTTTCATCGCTGCTGCTATCGCTGCTGCTATCGCTGCTGCTGCTGGTGTCATCGCTATCATCCACATTGGTACGCAACTTGCGGCGACGCTTGCCCGTGACGCTATTCGGCTTGGCATCGGCGTCGGACGACTTGACGGATGCCTTGACAGTAGTGGTGCTGGCATCCGTCTCGTCACCGTCAGACAGCGTCGCAATAACCATCTCGGCACGCATGCGCTTGACGAGGCGGCGGATGATGATGTCGGCGTCCTGCGCCGTCGTCACGTAGTCCACTTCAGCAAACGTCCGCTTCTTGCCAGCCGCCGCCTTTTGCTGCGTCTCTAGGAAGCCTGCGAGGGCCGCTTCGTACATGCCCTGCTTGCCTTCGGGGTCGGCGGTGCCTTCAGGGAAGGCAGCCGCACGGTCGCTGTCATCTTTGAGGCGGATCGCCAACGCCGTCTCTCGCAGTCTCATCCTGACAGCGCCTTTGATATCATCAATGTAGTCGTAGAAAGAGCCCACGTCGGCCGGTGGGATGCCGCTCTCGAAGATGGCCTTGATGAGGGTCGACTGGTGATTCTTGTTGAATTTCCAGCTGTCGCGCGACGATACCCAGTGCCGCAGGTACTCAAGCGCAGGTCTGGTGTCGGCTGTCGGCTGTGGCTTCTTCTGTTTCTGCTTTTTGGGCGGCGCCGGCGTTGTCAAGCCCTTGCCGCTCTTGCCGGCGGCTTTGGGAAGTGGTTTCGCAGGCGTCTTTCGTGCCGTAGTCGAGTCTGTGGTGGCAGTCTTGTGGGTAGGCGTGTCGGCGAAGGCGACGGACTTCTTTCGTGTGAGCTGAGGCGTGGCATCTCCTGCTGATGGTCGAGAAAATTCTCTGCGAGGCTTTTTCGCAGAGAGGGGAGAGGAGGAATAATCTGACGCGGCACCGGTGGTTGTGTGCAGCTTTCTCTTGCCCTGCATGCTGCTGCCCTGCTGGGCACGGTCTGGCTGCCCAACGGCCGGGGTCCCCTTTGTGGCCTCGTTTGCGTTGGATTGCTTGAGTTTCAGGCCCAATTTCTTCCAGGCTGGTGTGACGGTAGTGGCGTCTGTTGAGCCGCTCATTTTGAGTGATTTTTTCGAGCGCTGATTTTGATGTTTCGGTCTTTTTTCGTTGTCGTGCAAAGGGAACAGTTTCGCGATTTGGGTCGCAATGGTTTTTTTTTTTTTGGGAGGCGCCAGCCGCACTAATGGAGATGTGAGAGGGGGCAGACAACTCGTCGCCTCTATGGATGGGATAGGAAGTTTCGCGTAGGAGTCAATAATTGTGTGAAATAAGGCTCCCAAAGGAACATGCAAAATCATTCGACAATGGCTTGTGATGGCTGTCCAGGAACCGCTGCTCAGGCACAACTCCCGTGTTTGACGTTTTGGAGGTAGCAAGCCGCCAGAAACAAAGTTGATGCCTCAGGACCCAATTACATCGCTCTCAGGCACCCACTAGCCAGCGCCAGCAGAGCTCCATCATGGGTGTTGCGGATTCTAGGCAAGCTTGTGCTAACGCGTCCATCAAGCTTCATCACTTGCGAATCGGCCACGGCAACACCACATCATCGACCTCCATCTGATCATCACCGTCGGGGAATCTTGCGCTACTTCTAAAAACCACATCTAATCGACATTGCCCAGTTAAGGGCCCGAATTCCGCCACAATGTCTGGTATGTTGCGGACAACCAGAGCTAAGAAGAGCTGCCTCTGTTGCCGGCAGATGCTGACCGTTCCTTGCCTTGCAGCCAGCGCATACGACAGACACATTACCATTTTTGCCGACAATGGTCGTCTCTATCAAGTCGGTACGTTTGAACGAACTGCGCGATGCGATGCGCCGCTCTCCCGAGCAAGCTGCCCCAGGCGACCTTTCCAACTAACCCCGAAAACAGAGTACGCCTTCAAGGCCATCACAGCCGCCAACATTATGTCTGTAGGCATTCGCGGAAAGGACTGCGCCGTTGTACTGTCGCAAAAGAAGGTTCCCGTATGTGTGAATACTGCTTCGGGATCTTGCACGAATCTGATAAGATACACAGGATAAGCTGATCGACCCTGCTTCCGTCTCGCACATTTTCAAAATCTCCCCCGGTGTTGGCTGTGTCATCACCGGATCTATCGCCGACGCTAGAGCCTTTGCGCAAAGAGCACAGGGCGAGGCTGCCGAGTTCCGTTACAAGTACGGCTACGAGATGCCCGCTGACGCCCTCGCCAAGCGTCTCGCCAACATTAGCCAGGTCTATACTCAAAGAGTATGTGTTGCCGTGGAATATCATGGCCAGGAGACGATACTGACGATGCAAAAAGGCTTACATGAGACCCTATGGTGTCGCGACTACCATCATCTCCCTCGACTCCGAATATGGCCCCCAGCTGTTCAAATGCGACCCCGCTGGATACTATATCGGATACAAGGGTACCGCCGCCGGTCCCAAGCAGCAGGAGGCCCTGAACCATCTTGAAAAGAAGCTACGCAACAAGGACTGTGCTGAAGGCAGCTGGGAAGAAGTTGTTGAGCTGGCTATTACTACTCTAGGCACGGTGCTGAGCATGGATTTCAAGAAGGGCGAGATTGAGATTGGCATTGTCGGCGGCCCCCGCGCTGATGGCAAGGAGGGAACGGACCCCAACTTCCGCATGCTGACTGAGGATGAGATCGATGACCGCTTACAGGCTATTGCTGAGAAGGACTGAGCTCGTTTTATACCGACCTAGCCTGACACTGTTTACTAGCCTATAGAGCTTGTGTAATACAATATCAACGAAACCAGTATACGAAATGGAGGTTGTCTGGGACCGTTCTATACCATTATAGTAGTTATTCGAACGAAGCCAGCACGCTTTCGGTCAAGTTGGAACGATTAGGCCGTCGGTAGATCTAGGCGGCAAGTTGACAAGTTATCTATAGCCCAGCGTATATATGTGACAGATAGCAAGTCTGAGGATGATTTATGATGTACAAGACGTGCATTGTCCTTCGCACCCCCGATCAAGTTGCTTCGGCGGAGAGCACACCACGGGGAAAGTAGTTGCAGAGCGTGGCAATCTGGAGCGCCTTTGATGCGACAGGCATTGTTAATCCTCCACAACGCAGCGGCTCGTGTCGTCTTTGCTGAGATCTGCCAGGCGAGCGTGGAAATGGGATATTTGACGTTGCTATCGTATGTTCGTCTCTGTTACCGATATATCAGTTGCACCTGAATGTAATCTGACAGCCATGGCTAGCCATGTAAGTCGAAGAAGGGCCAGCAAATTATCATTAAAGCTATACCTAATGTAGTTGCTTAAAATACGGCTTCCTTTGGAGTTGACTTGCCTTTTATCCCCTAAGCCGTCCAAAACCGTAGACTGTGCGTTGAAGCAATCGTAGGGCCTGGGCGTGCGCGCGGATGTACATGCTCTGAGAGTACGGATATGTATCAACAATCTCCAACTCTTTTCAGCGCATGTGACTTGTTAAAACTAGAAACCCAAATTACAAGTAATTTCCCTGCTTCCGGTAGGCAAGGGAGCACTGTAGGGAAGCCGAGCATAGTGAGCATACAAAACGCTCCATCGCTGTGATTGGTTGCATGGGGAGTGTCATGAGGCTATTTGAGCCCCTCTTTATTCCCATTTTGGACTGTTACCCCTAAACCCCTTTTAGCATCATATAAGCGGGGGGGTCCCTTTACCCGTCTGCCGGGAAATTGCGGGCCGCCTGACCTCATCCTTTTTCCTGTGGCCCTTTGTCTCATCGACCAAACGTTGCCATAAACAAAACACCACGATGTTGCTTCTTGTCTCTGGTTAGCCTTGTCATTCCGTCGCAATATCCCCCCCCTTGTATTTTCTTCTCTTCTTCCTGTGCTCTTTCCCCCTCTCCTCGCCAATCGCGTACCCGGCTTCCTCCTCCTCCTCAACCCGGTCCCCGCTCCCCTGCATTTCATCGAATTCCAGTTACAGAGGCAAGTCCGTCCCAGGAGCCCACACTTTGACATCAAGGGAAAAAAAAAAAGAAGAGGGGGGTCCCCGATTTCCGTTGATCGCGCCTGCCTCTCCACGGTCCCTTCCAATCGGCACACCAGCCTCATCTCCGCGAGGACGCCACAAAATCGGAAGAAGAAAAGAAACCCATCCAGCCGTTCTCCCCGCACAAATCCCCCCCCCCCAAATTCCCCCCCAGGGAGCCCATATCATGGACGTGCCTCACGACGGCAGCAGCAGCAGCAGCAGCCCGCCCGTGCTCAACTACGTCCTCAGCTTCCTGCTCGTCGGCCTCGCCTGGGGCGGCACCACGCCGTTCATCCGCCGCGCCGCCAAGTCGCACCGGCCGCCGCCTCGCCCGACGCCCGACGGCGCCGGCTTGGCTGCGCACGCGGGCCC
>MWMN01000001.1:1214807-1238737 GCA_002968875.1 Cordyceps cicadae | reverse complement strand
GGGGGGGGGGGGGGGGGGGGGGGGGGCTTACGCTGTTGTTGGCGGCGCAAAGTAGCGAGCCGTCGCTCGAGACGGTTACGCTCGAGACGGACACGTCAGCCTCGGGCGTCAGCTCGTGCGCGCACGTGTTCTCGGCGAGGTCCCAGACGCGCACGTAGCCGGAGCGGTCGCAGCTGATGATCTCGCCCTGGTCAGGGTGAATAACGACGTCGTTGGCTGGGCAGCCGTGGCTGTAGCTGCGCTGGATGGCGCCGGTGCGCGTCTCCCAGATCTTGACGGTGCCGTCCTCGGAGCTCGTCACCATCCACTTGCCCTCGCAGTGGAACGCGACCCCGGTCACGTTGCCCGTGTGGCCCTCGAACGTCAGCACGGGGTTCGGGTTCGTCGACTTGATGTCGTACAGCTTGATCGTCTGGGAGCCCGCGGCGGCCAGGTACCGCTTGTCGGGCGAGATGCACAGGCGGTTGACCTGCGAGTCCTGGTGTTGGATCGTGCGCGAGCAGATGCCGGAGAGGGCCTCCCAGAACCTGGTCGTCGTTGTGCGGTTAGACTTGGTCGTCGCGGGGGGGGAGGGAGGGCGCGGCCCGGGGAATCGGACGTGGGAGCGGAGCTTGCCTGATTGTGTGGTCGTAGCCGGCTGAGGAAGCAATTGTCAGCTGGGGGCTGGGACAAGAAGGGGGGGACTGGGGACGAGGGGACGAGCTGGAGAGCGTCTCACGCGACGAACCTGTGCAGAGAATCACCGACATGGTGGGTGATGCATGGATGGGTCGGTAATCCTAAGGTGATGAGGCGCTTGAATTGCAACGCAAGGAGGCCAGTGTCGGCGATATGAGGCAGTGGCACGCGAAAAGGGCGGACGAAGGATGCGGAGCTGTCGCGGCGATGATGATGATGTTGTTTGATGTTGCGTTTGCGCCAATGAAGCTACCTCGAGGCAGCGCCGCTTGATTCCGGGTAGGCGCATTTAACTACCCTTCTGTGGGGCCCTACAATGGCTGTATCTTGGGTATCTTGGACGTTAGGCGCTCTCTACTCAGAACAAGGATTGACTTTTGGCTAACAACTCTTTCGAGGGAAAAAAAAAATGATGGTTCATGTATTCGGGCCACCTATATGAAGTCCACCTCATTGTCAAGAGTATTGGACCTCATCGTGTCAACGAGACACCTTCCATAATGTACCCAAACGCGTTGTTTCGTAGAAGGTAGTATTGGGCAAAAAAGAGAATGCATGCTCAACATACGTTTCTTTGCTGTATCTGACATGATATTTAATGCAGAGGCCGTTATTTCTCAGCCTTGAGTTTCAGAAAAGAATATCCAACAGCATTATTCACAAAAAAAAAAAAAAACATCAATATCCTTCTCAACATCGCTCACCTTGACATATTACTGCTGCTCCTCCGCCCCTTCAATCCAGTCAATCTTGCGCTTCTTTGCCGGTGACCCCATCTCCGTCGACGGGATCACCGCGTCCTCGCCCCTCACTAATACCGCCGCGTCGCCATTTACATCGCCTTTCCCCTCTGCCTCGCCGTTCGCCTCCGAACCGCACCCGCCGCGGAACTTGCCTAGGAGCCTCGACAGGCCCGGGACTCCGAGCCCCGCAAAGTTACGCCCCGCCGCCTCGCGCTCGCACAGCTCGATGACGGCGCCGATGAGGTCATGATTGATGTCGTCGCCGACCACGCTGTCCTGCCGGTACGCCGGGTGCGCCGCCACGAAGTTGCGGATCCAGCGCGCGGCCGTGTCCAGCTCGCCGCTCGCGCGCTTGCTGACCAGGCTCAGGTATGTCGCCAGCTCGCAGCGCGTCTCCACGTCAACGTTGACGCTGTCAAGGTAGCTCTCGACGATGGGCACCAGTCCGGGGAACGCCCCGTCCGCGGACCCGTTGACGATCTCGTCGATGCTCATCTCGGCGTACTCGAGCTCTACGGGCCCTCCGCCGCCGGGTGAGCCGGGCCGGCTAGGGTAGCGCGAGCCTGGACGGCTGCTGCCGCCGTTGGTGCCGTTGGGGGCCGTGTCGTCGCCGAACACGGTGTTTGCGCGCGAGGGTCGGCTGGGAAAGACATTTTTACGAAAGTAGAATTTGTCGCGGAGGACAGCGTCGAGGTTGTGCGCGCGCTCCATATTCTCGTCGACTTTTTTGATGGGAATGTAAAAGTTGAGGTCAAAAGAGAGGATGGCGCGGGTGAGGAGCACCATGAAGACGGAGAACGCGGCGTTTTCAAAGTCGGTGACCTGAATCTCCATGGAGCGGAACTCGACGCGCCAGCCAATGTTGTTTTCAGCAGGTGGCGGCTTGAACCGCATGTGTTGCCAGTTGGTCGATTGGATGTTCTCAAAGTGGTCCGTCTTGCTCAGGTCAAGCTCCTGCAGGTCCTCTTCGAAGATGACAATGGGGTCGCGGATGAATAGGTGAGCAAAGTGAGTGGCCAGCCGGTCGTCCATACCGCCGTTTATGAGCTCTGCTTTGATCTTGGGGTCGAACACGAGGTCTGGATCCATGTACTCTTCCCTTAGTCTGTGATCCAAGGAGATGTAGGTAGAGTTCGAGGCATATCGTGACTTGGGGATTCTCCAGCGGTCATTTTTGAGCGGCTTTTCTCCTAGTTCCTCAGGCGTTCTGCAATCAACGGCTCTGCTGATCTGGTTCCACCTCACGTCGGTGCCCGCGAGGAATCCTTTGTAAATAGGAGTAGCTGCCGTCAGCGCAAGCATGATGGGACCCAGCGGGCTTAGTTGATCGTAAAGAGTACGGCCTTCGTTGATATTCTTGGCCTGGAATGTAATTTGCAGACAGCAGCTGCCCATGCCAAAGGCCATGGCGTCCATGTGAATGAAGTTGTCCGGAGCGGCGCCGTTGCGTACGTCATCGTCTTCAGGAAACTTGTGCAGATCATAGTTGACCGTGGGGTCCTTCCAGGGATTGGGCGTATTCTTGTCGTGAAAGATGGGAACATTAACTTGGACTTTGCGGCCTCGTCGAGACCGGATGTTGGCGGCCAGCGTGGGGAAGCGGATGTGAGGATTGGCGATTTCGTCAGGGACAAACTGAGATCGCAGCTTGTCACCAGAGGGAGGATAGTAAGGGTCGGTGAACTGTCCAGGAGCGCCAATGCGGGGGTATGTGGTGAGAGTGATGGGGTATTCGGAGGTCAGCATGTGCTCCTTGGCGATTTTCCGGCGCAGCTTCATGTCCGGCTCAACACCGAGAAGCTCTTTGAAACCAATGCCCCATGGCTTTCCGGGGGTGGCCTCAAGCATGAAGCGTCCAAACTCTGGGTGGAATACGGGAAGAGTATTGGATCTGTCAAGAAATGTTAGTGACTGGACTTGGTCTTAAACGGCACACCATCATGTACTTTTTGCAGTCCGTGTCCAGGAGCGCTGGCACGCAGCCGCCTTCTTTGGCAAGATCCTTGTCTGCGGCTAGGGCCTTGAGGATTTCAGCCTGCCGCAGAGACAAATACACCTTTTCATTGTCCTTGGTATAGTTGACGACTAGGTATTCAACCTGATGAGTAGTAAACGTGGTTAGTGTGCGAGTGTATGATTCATAATGAGTGACCTTACTTCATCACCCCAGAGCAGGGCATCGCGTTCCTTGCCCTTGGCTTTGTTCCAGATTTCCAACAGTTGCTGCGACCAGTGTTAGATGTGAGATGATTTGAGCGCAGCCAGTGATTGAATACACACCTTGATACCCCATTCGCGGACTTGATCGGCGCGCTTCTTGGCTTCGGGCCACTCCAGTGCCGTTCCGAGCGCCCTGTCTCGGCAGAATCAGTAAACAGTAAACAGCCAGGTTACACAAGTGGTTGGAAAGCCAAGTTGGACGTTGAAGAAAGCTCCGACTTACAGCAAGCCCATGGCGATGATGGGCAGGAAAGACGGGCGAGTTGTCAAAGGGACGCGGAGAGGTCGACAGAGCGCCGAGTACAGCTAAACGCAAGCGGCCGTATTTATGACGCAACCTGCGACCGGCAGGTCTAGCTGCAGCGTGATGAGCAGCGAGACAACGACGACTCGGCCGCAAAGTAAAGGAGAAAAGGCGGCGCAGTCCAATGAGGTCTAAGATGACGGCTGGTCGGAGGCCCAGGACATAAAAAAGATAGCAGCAGGCGGAGGGCAAAAGACGGGTGGTGGGCGGAGATGGACGATTTTTAGCAGCGTCCGGCCAGCCGACTTGGGAAAAATGCGGCGGCGGGCTTTGTGCTTTGTGCTGGCGACGGCCCGGCAAGAAGGGCTTGGCAGCTGGCACGGCTGTTTGCACAGCTTCTCTTCTTCAGCAAACGCTTTTCCTCCAAATGCGACGAGATCGGAACAAGACACTATGCTTTTTTCATTTCCTGTCTTAGCCGGCAAAGAATCCCGATGATTACAAACACCAAACAGGCTGAGAAGAAGCACTTGCTAACGAAAATGCACATCAATACGCTAGCCTCGGAATGGCTTTCGCAGCTCAACTTTTGCAGCGCCGCCTGTGGTGGGGTGATGGCCTAGGCCCCTCCGACAGGATTTTTTTTCCGTGTCAGTGGTTTCATTTTAAAGGATGCTTAGAAATCCAACGACAGGAATCTTCGTGTGCTGACTCTGGGGTCCTTGATCGTTTTCGAGTTGGCATCAGGATGCTTCGTCTCCCGTGAGGAAGATGGACACATCAATCACATCGACTCCCGAACTACTTGGACATTGTTTCAACTGTTAAGCGACGATGAAAATTTAAGGTTTCCCACAAGTCAAACAAAACACGTCGGCTATCATGTGACCGGCTTCGCGATTGCCGACACTTTTACTGTGGCGGCATGACGATGGAAACAATTAATCAAAGTACCGGACTGTCGGGCGCCATTAGTTACCGTTCAATGAGGTTACCGGTGCGGCCCGCGCTTGGGATCGTCGTGGCGGCAGTGCGGACTTTTGTTGTTCTTTTGAATCATGCTTTATTACAAATGCAAGGAGCAAGACAAGGTTGCCTGCGAACTGCGGACACGGCCAACGCTCAGCAGGGCACTGCCTTGCCGGGGAGGGGCGCCCAGTACAAAAAGTCAGCGGGAGGAGATGAACGAGGACGGATCAATCAGCGCCCGAAGTGTGCACGACTCGACTCCTGGTCTAATAAGGCACACAGGTAGTTGTAGTTTCTTGTGTACAGCACGTCGCTGGCAGCGTTTAGAAGACTCGTGCCGGGAGACATGGGATAGCGACCTGGGATTGATGCGGTGGGGGGGAAAGGACAGGTCGAATCAGACGAAGTTTGTGAGTCTCTTCGAGTTTAATTGTTTGCATATGCAAAGTCAACACCGGCGTAACGGTGTCGAGGATCCGGCTACAATAACAAGAACGGCGGGCAACAAAGTTACCAACCAGTGCGTACTCCGTAACTAACTAGTGGTGGCATCAGTCGGCGTATAATTCGGACTGGTATTGTAACAAAAGTGTGTTCATGCAGCGGGGCGCCCTGACACAGACAGTTGGCACAGAACAAGTATGCGGATATCCTCTGTATTGTTCTTTTATGTATCTTGTGGCGTTGTGGTGGTGAAGTAGCCAAGCTGCGCTGTCGTTGACTAGATGGCCTCGGCGACCTCGATAACAGTATGCCCCGATACAAACCACCTCTGATGAGGCATAGATGAATATCGCTCTAGTAGGAGTTAACGACGTCGCTAACATGCTTTGGCCCATGAACCCCTGTAGTCTACCATAACAGGTTAGGATCCTGTACCTCACTTAAAATGTACTAGCGCCACCTCCGCCCGCCTCTTGCTAGCTCTCCCGCTTCTCTCAAGTCACTCGTCACTCGTCACCACCAACAAGGCAACAGCACCACACCACTTCACTGCCAACACTAACTACTACTTTACTACTACTGCTACTACTGCTACTACTCTTTTACCTACACCACGAGCTAGCAACGCTTCTCGCCCTTCAGTCCTCACCTCCCACCCCCTCCCTCTCTCTCTAAATAATTCTTTCCGCAACATCCTATCCTAAAGCTCATCATCGCGGTTTCACTCGTCCGGAGCAGAATCGACTCGATCGAATCGTTGCCGTCCTGACGGTGACGCACCATCTCGACCCCGCTTTCTTTCTCCTCCAACAGCGACTTTTTTTTCCTTCTTCCAACAGCCCAGACTCTCCTGACAGCCCATAAGAGTTGGTTGATTGGGCAATTTCGCCCCATTCACTTCACCCAAATTCATCACTTTTCTTCACACGAAACGAACATCTTTGAACGCAGTCATGAATCCCCTTCTCCAGAAGAACAAGATTGACGTCAAGGTACGAAGAACAACGGTTGCTACCAAAGCCAAGTCCCCCAACAAGCACGCGGACAGCCAACGCCCCGCAGCTTGACGGGCTATCATGGCAAGCGCAGCGACAATCTTTTAACCAAGATGGCTAACCACCTCTCCCCCCCTGTCGCAGTCTCTCTCCCCAGAGGAGCAGCGCCTCTTCCGACTCTACGGCAAGCTCCCCTCGCGGTCCGATCACTTTGCCAAGCACCTCAAGGAGCGCAAGTACTTTGACTCGGGCGACTATGCCATGTCCAAGGCCGGCAAGGGCGACAGCGTTGACGCCGGCTCCGTCGGCTCCGAGCACCCCGTCCCCGAAAACATCCCGCACCTCTCGTCGCCCGTCAGCACCGGCACCAACGGCGGCGCCAGCGCCATCCCTAAGCACCTCGGCATCGGCGGCGCCAGCGCTCCCCCCGGCACCGCCGCAGCCGCCGGCATCAGCACCGTCGGGAGCTTCCACGCCGGCAGCCCTGTCAAGGAGAGCAGCTTCCTCCACCGCGAGACGTCGGCGAACGAGACTGAGGATGCTGAGCAGACACCCGGCGCGCAGGACAAGACGGCGGAGGCCGTGGCGGCTGGTGGTGCTGGCATCCCCATTCGCAGATAGGAGGCCTGGTCTCTGTTATCCCTATCTATATTCAATCTGTGCCGATGAAGCGGCAGCCAGGCTAGGCTTCGCTCCGTCGCGCAACCCAGCCTTTCAACTTATGGCTCAAGAGGGATTCTGGGACGCTGTACAAGAATGATGCTTCCTTTCTCGACCAAGGCCCTCTTTCTTTACCTGATTCCAACTACCGAACACTCTCTTTGGCATTCTTTTCTCTCTCGATATGTTATTTACCACGCTTTTCCTGCACAGTGTTGGCGTTTCCTGTTTTTTTTAGTTCTTGTTTTCGGAGGCTCATCTACGCAAGCAAGTTGATTGTGCGCCCACAACGGTGGCCCCCTTCAGCATCCTTCTTTTGTTTGCTCTGGTCTCTTTATTTTTGTTTATTTATCTACTGTTTTTTCTGTGCGCAAGGGCCCTGGTCGCCTTTGCGTACTACATCCAGTGCGTGGGTGACTACTGGCTGGCTCTATGATGGAAAATGCGCCGACCACAGAAATAGGTGATCATCATGTACGAGGAAAAAAAGGGAATGGGAGGCTTTGTCATGTAAGGGGCTGAGCTTGTCGCCTGTTGGTGAGGATCGAATGCTCTGTACTTTGGCTCGTCAACACGAAGGTCCGATGCACTTTGCAGTTGTAGTTGACCGATAATTTGTTTCGAAAAACTCAAAAAGTGCCTTGCCTGAAAATTCTCCATCTCTGCGGTGTGCTATCGTGGCAATTCTTTCTCGTGCCTTTGCCGGTATGCGTAGAAGAAACCCTAATAAATCAAAAACCCAACACCGTATAATTTTTCAGTGAAACGCAGCCCTCATGTTGCCTACTTCTTTTTTTTTCATTACCAAACAACCCCTAATACACAGCCTATGCGGCGAGAGCCTTGGTGACCATGGCCTTGGCGCCCTCGAACGTCTTGTTGCCGCCGATGAAGCCCGCGGCGTGGACGAACACGCAGCCCTCGACACCTGCGATGGCGTCCAGCTCGGCGTCCCTGAAGCCGCGCCAGGCCTCCGGCAAGGGTTTGCGGCTGACAAACGAGTCCTTGGACTCGGGCACGCACTGCACGCGCCACTTGGCGCCGGGCTCGGGCTTCTCCTGGTACAGCACGTACAGGACCTTGTTTTCGTCGCCGTCGGCGCCGCCAGCGCCGGCGTCCTGCTCGAGGGTGTAGAGGTGGTCCTTCCAGGGGACGCTCTGGCCCTCGAGGACGAGCACGCGGCCGCGGGCGTCAAACTCGGCGCGGCGGGCAAAGGCGGCCCGCACGATGGCGCGGGCGGGCAGCCACGCGGACGCGTAGTAGTCGACCTCGCGGTCAAACTCCTCGCCGATGCGGCGGCTCGCCGCGAGGAAGCGGTCGTCCTCGCGGCGCTGCGCGGCCTCGGGGGTGTCGCCCGCCGGCACCGGGTCGTTCCAGTTGGGGTTCAGGCGGCCGACGAGCGCGCCGAGGTGGAAGCCGCCGTCGGCGAAGCGCTTCTGCAGGCCGGCCGCGGCGAGCGCGGCCGGGTCGTACGCGGCGACGCCGTTGTCGTGCGCGTCGAGGGCCTCGACGAAGCTCTCGTAGATTTTCCCGTGCAGCACGCCCACCCGCTCGTCGTCGTCGTCGTCGTCATTGACGGGGAGGGCGGAGGAGGAGGAGGATGATTGTTGTTGTTGTTGTCGCAGGCGCTGGGCGATGAGGGCGCGGCCAAAGTGGAGAAAGACGAGCCCGGCCGAGGACAGCTTGGTGGCCCGGCCGGGAAAGGTGGTGGCGAAGCCGCGCTGGTGGTGGTCGTAGCGGTGGCGGGCCGGGTCGTACTCGCCGCCGACGTCGACGACGGTGTGGCAGCCGGCGAGGGTCGCCGGGTCGCGGGTGCGGACGAGGGAGGCGGAGGCGTAGGCGGGCAGCTGGCGGAGCATGTGCACGGCGAGGGCCTCGTCGGCGTGGAAGTGGCCGTTGTGGGTGCCTATGAGGATGCTGCTGCTGCCGCCCTCGTCACCGGTCTTGAGGCGCTTCGAGGCGGACTCGACGGCGGCGGCGGCGGTAGTGGCGGTTGCCATGGTTCGTGATGCGGTGGTGATGGCTGTTGGGGTAGTGGCGATGGTGGTGGGAAAGACGTGGCGGAAGAAGAGGCGGTGCATGGACTGAGGGCGGAGGGAACGAGAAGGAGAGACAGCGGTAGAAATCCAAGAGGTGTGACCAAGGTGGAGAGGAGAGAGAGCTTGGTTTAATTCTTGGAGTTGAAGATTCGAGGAGCTTGCCTCGATGTGGGGTTGTGAAAAAAAGGTGGCTCTCAGTAGGTGGATCTGGATGAATGATTTTGGGTGCAGCTATTAACAATCAAATGTCATCTCCCAGTCAAGTTGCTGTTGTTAGACTCCTAACAGGTATAAATACTTTTTTTCTTGTATGCTTTATAGCATCCGAATATCGTACTTTGGGTTTCTTTTTTTTTTCCTTTTTTTTTTCCCTTCGACGATGGATTTATTCTGCCCCGTGTCCCATCCGCCCCTGCAGGCATAAACTAGCTACTGCGTCCACCGAGTTGGTGTCCAGTGCCCGTGGCGGATCCTCGCGAAGCATTGAGAGGGCTTGTTGCCGTAGGCAGTTGCATACGTCCAAGGGTGAGATTATCTTAGTACGGCGTGGATAACCTCCGTGTAGGCTTACTCTGTCCGTCTTGTACACTTGCAAGTTGGCCGACTTGTTCTTATATATGTCGACAGTGTCGCTGCATGACGAAACGTCCGTAGGAAACTAGTCGGATGCCTTCATCATCTTGACGTTTAAAAGTCCGCCTGGAATTCCCGCCGTCACATTTAGATAGCAATCGTCATAGCACATCATGACACATGCTGCACTGAACATCTGGAGTGTCTTCTCCGCTGTGAACAACCTGAAATTCTAGATGTCAAGGACCGTTTCCGCAGAATCTCTCGTCCAAAGTAACACTGTCTTTCAATTTATCGAGACCATACATATGCCATTCATAAATAATCTAAAAGAACGCCATTTCGGTTGCCCATTTTCTCACGCAACAGGCGAGCAAGTTCGTTACCACATTAAAAAAAAAACCTCCCTTGAAAAGGAATACGCGCACGGAAATCGAAAGAAGAAAATGTCAAACCCGTGATGCAGGGACTAGGTCATCCGCCGGTCGTTGTCCGCACTCGTCGGTTCCGCCGTGTCCCCTTTGAGATAGTCCTGGTCCTCGGCCGCCTCGTACTCGGCGATGAGGTCGCCCACCACCTGCCGCGCCTCGTCAAACTCGTGCAGGTTCTCCGAAAAGGGCGCCGTCTTCTTGTACCCCTCCATGAAGGCGTTGCGCTTGCGCATGCCGTCGTACTGCTTGACGATGCGCCTGAAGAGCTGCGGTAGTATCATCATCAGTCTGCGCTCTTGCACACTCGCCAGGGGGGGGGGGGGGGGAGGGGGGGACCTTACTTTGGCAATCCTGGGATGGTTGGCCAGCATCACCCCCCCCCCCCGGGGGGGGGGCTTGGTGCGGCCCAACCAACCCCGTTCCCTTCAGGTAATTTCCCCCCTTCCCCCTTTCCCCCCCCCCCCCCGGGGGGGGGGGGGGGGGGGAGAAGGGGAGAAGGGGAGAACTTACTGTAGCGATACTGGTATGGTTGGCCAGCATCAGCCCGCTCACCCGGTGGCTCATCGGAATGTACGGGCTCCTCTTGGTCAGCGCGACCTGGATGCTCGCCGGCCCCCAGGGGATGAACGTCGCCAGCTTGCGCTCCCTGATTCTCAGCAGGCTCTTGTGCACGTCCGTCGGGTCGACCTCGCCCTGGATCACGTTCAAGATGGAGATGTAGCAGCTCTTCTTGGCCGGCACCGTCGACACCATGCGGTTCTTTGGCTGCAGCAGGCGCCGCATCACATCCAGCACCGTCGTCTTGCGCACCGTCTTGGCCTGCTCCACCTGGTCGCCGGTGAAGGGCGTGTACGCCGTCATCAGGAAGTGGCAGCGCGGCGTCGGGATCAGCGACGCCAGGATGCTGACCAGGTCGTTGTGCATGTAGCCTGGGTAGCGCAGCGTCGTCGTGCTGGCCGACATGACGGTCGACACGAGCTGGTTCGTCTGCTGGAAGGACGGCTTCTCGACGTGCAGCCGGTCCGCGGCGATGCGCGAGAGCGCGCCGTTGTCGAGGACGACGACCGAGTCGGCGTTTTGCGTGAGGCGTCGCATCGACAAGATGCTGTTGTATGGGTGCACCACCACGTCGCCGGAGTTGGTCGTGTCGGGGAAGACGGAGTACGTCTGCACAATCTTCTTGGGGAATGCGTCGTTGAGTCGCTCGAGGAGGAACGAGCCGAGGCCGGAGCCGGTGCCGCCGGCGATGGAGTGAAGCATCATGAAGCCCTATTTCCGTAGATTATCAGAATCCTGTCCAAGCAGAAACTCAATCGAGGAAAGGATAAAAATGCAGAACCGTACCTCTAACGAATCGCTACCGTCCGCTTCGCGGTCAATCATCTCCAAAATCTCATCATACACTTGCTCGCCGCTCTGGTAGCCATCACCCCAGTTGTTCGCCGCGCCGACGCCATTCTTTCCAATGTAAAAGTTTTCCGGGTTGTAAATGTTTCTGTACGGGCCTGTTTGGATGCCGTTGATGACCTGCCCAGCCCGTCAGCAAATCTATAAAACCGCCCGCCCTCGACCGTTGTTTTCCTGGCAGAAGCTCGGTTGTGGAAAAGATGTGTGCGTACCCTCGGCTCCAAGTCAATCAAAATCGCCCGCGGAATATATCGCGTATCGTCGCTCTGATAGTAAAACACGTCCTTGCGGTCGCCGCCCTCGGTCGCAAAGTCCTCGAGATTACCGTCTTGGCTGATGCCGTGTTCCTGGCAGAGCTGCTGCCAGAACTGGCTCCCAACTGTTCCACCCCGATTGTCAGAGCGTGTCAGCACATCCGCGATTGTTCTCTCGTGTTATCGTTTTTGCTGCAACGGCTTCCTGGGTGGGAAGAGGAGGGTAAGGGAAGGGGGGGGGGTTCAGGACTGACTGCTGTTGCCGCACTGTCCAGCTTGGATCGTGATAATCTCCCTGCGAGACGACGCCCCGTCGGTCAGATGCTGCAATTCTTGTCGTTTCGCGGAGCACGTTCTGCTGCTTACCGTGGCATTTTGTCAGCTGCTGCGGCGGGCGGTCCTCGTTGTCGTCGGGGTCGCTGGTCCACGTTGCGGGTTGCGGAAACGCGACGCGCCTTATAGCCCCGCGATGGAATCTTAGCCAGCACTTATTAGGCGCAACTGATGGCCCTCCACTAATACATGCTTTTTATGGCGAGTATGCAAGGCAACTTTTTTACATTACCCCAAGGCATCACAAGCTAGCAAGAGAGACTTGGTTATTTTAAAAGCAAAACGCGTATATTTTCCCTTTTTTCGAGGGGCCTGATACAATATAAACAGAACAGCTCACAGCTAACAGCTTGAAAAAAAAAAAAGGCCACCCTCATTTGACAGATTTTGCCCGACTAGTATAACAAGTAAAGAACAAGCCAATGCTCTAAAAAACGCCTTTCATGCTAACCTTTTAATGAAAAATAATTACTATACCTTTTTGTTCTCCTTGTGGCCGAATACCTGGCCGTTTTGAAATGCTATTTCCGGGTCCGTGGACCGAAATGAAATCCAATGCCTGACACTCCCATTATCATTCATCAGTGTTATTATGCACCTTGTGTTCCTCCAAGGCTTCCGCAAGCGCAGCGGCCGACTCCTTGGTCTTGACTTGGAACATCCAAGTCTCCAGTCCGTCGCCGGTCTCATTCGAAGTCACCACGCGCACGTACTTTCCATCGGCCTTGTACCTGACGCTAGGCAGCAATGCCCTGTTGATGGCAACATTGCCCCTCGGCTCGGCCCTGAGCAGCAGCCGCACTGCATTCGTCTCCTTGTGTTTCAACACACGCAACGCTCCCACTCCCTTTGTTGTCCATGGGCTCTTCGTCTTGGCCTTGTCATCGCCACCGGATTGCTCCTCTGGCGACAAATGGCCAAGTGCCTTAGCTCGTACTTCATACACTGTCTCCTCTTCCGATTCGGCACCTTCTGTGAGGTTAATCTGTTCGTGTTTCTCGCCCTCATCGTCTTCGTTTCCGTCCTTATTCGCTTCGACCTGAGCGCTGGGCTCCGGAGTGCCCGCGACTGGCGTCGTCGCCAGACTCGAACCTCCTCCCAGGTTTAACGGCGAGTCTACAGCCGTCGCTTTAGCGGGGCGATTTTCCGGTTCGGAATTCGAGACTTACTGGTCCCGGTGGTAGACGATCCACCGATCGGAGGCTGCAGACTGGCGCCAAACGATGGTGCGGCCTGGCTCGAGCCAAACATGTTGCCACCCTGCGGCTGAGCAGCAGAGGCAGCTGTGAAGTTGAAGGCCGGGGCACCACCCGCAGACGCGCCACCAAAGAGGGGCGTGGAGCTGCCAGAAGCCGGTTTGCTGCCTCCGAACGTGGATCCTCCCCCATTAGGAGCAGACGCGCCTCCCGTCCCGCCAAACTGGAAGGTTGCAGACGGTCCCGACGTCGCGGCACCTGCATTACCGCCAAAGTTGAACAGGCCGCTAGCCGGCGGATCGGCAGGCTTGCTGTTGCTACCACTGTTGCTGGCGAAGGGGTTGTTGAAACTCGAATTTGCACTGGTGCTCTCAGTGCCGCCAGTGCCACCGGCTGAAAAGTTGAACCCAAAGCTGCTCGAGCCATTCTTAGTGGCAGGAGTAGCTCCGAACGAGACAGATGTGTTGCCGTTGGTCGTAGTATTGCCACCCACAGCGCCACCAAACAAGTTCACAGAGGGAGTGCTAGATGTGCCAAAGGTGAAAGAGCTGGGCGCAGACGACGTTCCAGCAGTAAAAGGCTTCTTCACGGGCGACTGCTCATCTTGCTTCATCGGGCTCCCAAAGAGCGCCCCGGCGTTGGTTTTGGCAGCCTCGGGCGACTTGGGTGCAAATAGAGGCTTTGCAGGAGCGGTCTGTAAAGTAGTCGAGGTCGCGATGCCACCGAAGCCAAAGGTCGGGGGTGCCGCGGTAGTAGCAGTCGTAGCAGGAGCGTCAGCCTTGGGGCCGGGGGCGCCAGACAGCGGCTTGGAGGGAGCAGCAGATGCGCTGCCAAAGGTAAAGGCGGGCGGCGCTGTGCCAGCAGCTGTGCCAGCAAGAGCAGGAGCGTCAGTCTTGGGGGCAGGGGCACCAAATAGCGGCTTAGAGGAAGCAGTAGAAGCGCCACCAAAAAGAGTTGAAGGCGCAGTCGTTCCCTGGCCGCCAAAGAGGGGTGCAGCAGTAGTACTCGGATGGAGGCTAGTGCTGGCATTTCCAAAGAGTGTGGATGACTGGAACGACTCCTTGAAGGGGCCCATGGTGCTGGAAGATTTACCTCCTGCAGAGACTCCGAACACTGAAGCAGACTCCTTGTCTTGCGTAGTGCCGCTAGACAAGATCGAGGTCGCGGGCTTAGTAGCAACAGCACCAAAAATATTCATGGCAGGCTTAGCCGGCTCCGTAGCTGCAACTGCAGGCAAAGCAGCGGGCTTGGCTGCGAACAGTCCCGTTGACGTGGTCGGGTTGGAAGTCTTGAAGTCGAATGCCCGCTTCTTTGCAGGTTGGGAGTCGTTCTCCTTGTCCGACTCGTCTCCATCTTTGCCAGAGACAGCAGCATTATCGGCAAGCTTCTCAGTAGTGGTTGACTTGGCACCAACACGATCGCCGGCAAAGGGATTGAAGGCTCCGGATGGCTGTGAAGCACCAAAGGGGTTGCTAACCTGCCCACCAGATGGAGCAAACTTGAGAGGTGTAGTAGTGGGGTTCCAGGTCTTATCAGCAGGCGCCGGAGTTTCGGTCGCAGGTTGAGTAACCTCGAGAGCACGAACAGGCTCACCATCGCTGCCCTTGGTTACACGCTCGAACAAGCTGCGGGCTGGTGTGCTCTCGCGTGTAGAGTCACCAGCAGCAGTGGACGGAGCTGCTTCTTCCACTGCACTAGCATCACCGCTTTGGTCCTCGCTCTGTTCCGCCGCGGGGCTTTCATCTCCATCAGAGTCAGTATCGCTACCATCGACTCCGCTGTTCTTGGCCGAGCTAGCGTCGGACAAATAACCAAAGATGTTGCTCCCTCCCACTGGGGCCGCGCCACTGGGGGCTTGTCCAGCGCCAGCCTTGATGTTGGTAAATACTGAGCGAGCCAGGCCACTTGCCGAACTGCCAGTAGCAGACTTTGGTGCAAAAATGTTCGGCCGGGGGGTAGTCGAACTTTCCGTGGACTTGTTGGCAATCTTCTCGAAAAGGGTCTTGGTTGCAGAGGGTGTTGATCGCTTAGAGGGTTCATCTTCTTCACCAGCAGACGCTTTGCGCTTGTTCTTACCAGCGGGCTGAGGTGTTGCGGTGGGAACTGGCGCTTCCTGGCCAACTTTGTCCGTAGTTTGACGCTTGCCAAAGCTCTTGGCATTGCTATCGGCCGTGTCCTTGCTCAGGTCGTCATCTGCCTTGCGCTTCTTGGACGGAGCGGCCTTGGAAGGAGTCGCAACTGGTGCTTCGACTTCATCCTCTTCCGGCTCAGGAAGGCCATGCTCGCGACGCCAACGCTTCAAGACTTCTTTGGAAGGCTTGACATTTTGGAATTCGTAAAGACCATAGCGCAGCAGAATTATGCTTCTACTCTTCTCGAATTCTTTGGCAAAGTTGATGACATTAAGCTTCCAATCTTTGCGCGAAAATATCTCGTTGGCGGCATATTTCAGCCGGCGGAGATCGAGAATGCAAAAAAACTGCCTACGCTGCTCCTCGTCGAGATCAGGGGGGCAGAGATGAGCAAGGAACTGATCAGCATAGATGGATCCCTTGGAGTTCCATTCCTTGGGGACCTTTCGGGCGAGGACTTCGCCAGTAAGCTCGCGCGGTGGCGACGAGATGCGCATGGTGAACAGGTCCTTGTCCGTTGACTTGGCTGCCATGCCGCGCGGCGCGGCATTGGCTGTTGATTCTCTGTAGACTCGCGATGGCTCGGGGGTAGCGCCGGGGGCAAAGACCCTCTTCATGGTACTCTGTGGCAGGCTCGGCGAGAAGGCGGTCGAGGGCGGGCTGGTCGCGACTTCCGATGCCTGGAAGATGTTCCGCGCCGTCGAGATGGAGCTCTTGTGCAGTGACGCGGAGGGCGTGTCGTTGAAGAATCTGCGCGATGGCGCGGACTGGGGGGTGCCGAGATGCTTCGACGGCGCCGCTGACTTGGCAAAGGGCGAAGCGCCATAGGCGCGCTTCGCGAATGGCAGGGGCGGGCGAGCTCGCGGCGTGCCGTTTAGGGCTGGCGTGGCATCGCCATCGCCAGGTAAGGCAAAGGTGACCATTGGGAGAGGGTGGGCCAAGTGCGCGTTGCTGAGGGCGAACCAGGGTTTGCAACCTTGCAAATGTGAATGTCGAAATGCGACGCGCGATGAGCGACTCAGAAAAGAAGAGACGTCGATGAAAAATGCGCGTCGCACAGGTGCACTGTTGAAGGAGTCGCGTTCCCAGTTCGAGTTGCAGAAAAAAAACCCACAAAGAACCGGTGCGTGCGTTTGCCCCCGGGTTTGATGTCCAAAGGGGGGGGATGGCGGGTTGCCACAGCACCACAGATGATCAACTTGAAATCAATCAAAGACCCCTGGATGTAGAGAGACAGGACAAGGGAACAAGTGTTGTGTTACAGAGATCGATGCATGTGGAATCAGCTGACCCGTGATGAAAGAGAATCCGCCGGGTGCACAAGCGGCTGGTTCGTTGTGATGGCCCGTTCAGCGGCAAAAAAAAAAAAAAAAAAAAGGCAGGACCAGCCTTTGAAGGGAGAGCTGGGCGGGTGGGTGGTGAGAGAAAAAAAAAAGGGCAGCCACCGGGGGGCCCGTCGACCTTCTAAAAATCACCTGTAAAAGAAGCGTGCGTGGCAGCTAAAGAGCCCAGTGCGAATCAGCCAGTGCGAATCAAGTGTGAACCGAACAAACGAACAAACAACGTAGCAACGCCCCGTCCTGCAGGACCCACCCTACATTCATACTATTGCGGCCTCAGGCACCATAACCTGGGGATAAGTGACACCCATCTGACATGCTTCCAGTTATTTGGCATGAGCTACCCTGAAGCTCTAACTAGCGTGGCAAGGAAAATGCGGATAAGAAACACGGACCAAAAGTTAGGCAGGGAGCTATGTACATGTAACAAACCATAATTCGGGCAAGGTAAAACTTTCAACATCAAGCGCGGCACGTACATGCAGTACTAATTAGCCTCTCTACGTAATATTTGCGGTTGCCACCTCATCTACAATGACAAGATTGAGCCTAGCAAGGCCTGGCCGTACCGTGAAAACACAAACCACGGCCCGACACCACACCAGGGCCACGAGAACTCGATAGGTTATTGTGTCAATTTCTTTCCTAGTCTGAACTGAATTTAAATAGCAGAATGCGCCCCTAAGCCTATGCATAAGGGCCTCGAAATGGAAAAGCGCAGAAGAAACAAACGCAAAGCGATTCACTCAATGAAAGAAAAGAGTACATGAGCCAGATTACAAACAGTGTGCCCAAACACCGGCAGCAACTCGTCCTCGCGCTGCAACCACCTGATTACTCCTTCACCATCTTGCGATGCTGCTCCTCGAGGTACTCTTCATCGGAAGCATCGAGGATATCGTACTCCTCGTCAGTCATGAAACCGTCATCGGACCCATCCCACTCCAGGTACGACTTTGTAGCAGGGCTGGTGACGGGACTGGCAGTGAGCGAGACAGCCTGGGTAGCGTGTTCTCGCTTCGCCTCCTCATGCACGCTGGCGATGGGAGACTCCGCCTCCAGCTTGGGAAAGACTATGGTGCTGCTGGCTTGTGACTGCTCCTTCTCCTCGGCTTTCTGCACCTGCTCTTCCTCCTTGTGCTCCTCAACCTCCCGAGATTCCTCGACCTCCTCTGCAAGAACCGGAGGGGCGGGAGCGGCCTTGACCGACCGGGCCTGAACTTCGCACCACAGGCGCTCACCGAATCGGTAACCGTCTCCGGTGCACAGACGCCAGTACGAAATAAATTTACCGGCTCGTGTGGGAGTGCGCAGTAGCACAGTGAACTGGAATTCTTGGCCTGGGGCAAGCTGCGAGTAGCAGACAGTGGACTGAGAGGCCGATACGAGGTCAGAGATACCGGTGGGGTGCGTCGAATCAACGTGGCCCATATAATCGCCACCGGAGAACTTCACCACGCAGCCAGCAGGCCACGGCACGTTTCCATCGTTGCGGAGTGTCCATGTCTGCTCGAAGACATGGTTCAGACCATAGATTGTACCATCAGACACGCTCTCACGAACGAAGGAGGCCCTGAGCTGATCTTCCGGAGCTTCCTGCTGGGCCTGAGGAACATCATCAAGCTGAACGAGGGGTTCTTCCGTCTTGACTTCGGGCTCGATGGCCTCCTCCACCTTGATAGACTCCTCAGGCTCCTCGGGCTTCACGTCAACTACGGTCTGCACGGGGTTGACCGAGTTAGTATTAGTGGAGGGCTGGGAGTGAGTCTCAAATCTATCACCCATCGGCTGCAGTTGTCTGCCGTCCTGGTGCTCTCCAGTAGTCGTAACGCTGACATGGCGGACGGCAGTCTTGAATTTGATCAGAGGGTGTGTCTTGTTGTGGTTGTTGGCAGGGCTGGCCTCGCAGTTGGCACAGAAGTCGAGGTCAGGGCAAATGGCACACTTGTAACGGGTCCCGGTGATATAAGAGGACCACGCTGCAGACGACGAGCAAAGGGGGCCGTCGCAGCAGATGCCCATGTGTGTAACTTGCAGAGTATCCCTCTCCTCAGAATAGCAGTGAGGTGTGTCGAGAGGCTCATATAGAGCAGCAAAGCGATGGTAAGGATGAATGAAGCTCGCATTCTCAACGCAGTTGCTGCAATAGTCCCAATCGGGGCAGTCGAGACACTTGTGTCGAACACCATGTATGTTCTGGTTGCAGCCGTCGCAGATAGCCATGTGTGCGCAGTTTCTGCCAGGAGCCATGCGGGCGGTAATTTTGTCGGACATTTTGGTCCCTGGGACGGCTGGCGCAAAGCCGTGCTTAGGATGGTGACCATGGCTATCTGATGAGAAGCAGCTTTCACAAAGATCAAAATCCTCACACTGCAGGCAGTGAAGGAACTTGGACTCGGAATTTTCTAGCAAGTAGATGTTAGTATCGGAACCAAGGCAGGGTGGTTGTAGTGGAAGAGACATACGAATGAGGCAAGCGTTGCAAGTGCGTGTAGTTTCGAGGGGATACAGGATGTCCCTTCTGCCGAAGCTGATCATCGACGGTGGTTCAATTGCTGGGCGAGTCAAGAAGGAAATCGGCGGGCCAGGTACCACGGGGGCTGGCTGTGGAGAATGATCAATGAAGGTAGTAGATCTAGCCGGGCACGGAGCCTCTTGAGATGAAGAGGGGGGGATATATCCGGAATACAAGGCAGGCTGAATCTTTGGCTCCTCCTTGGCGGGTTTGGGCTTGGGTTTGGGGGAGAGTTTCTCAGTGCTGCTCTTGACAATGGTACCGTCAACAATGGAACGCTTGATCAGCCAGTGAGCGTCGCTCTTGCAAGTAAGACCTTGATCAATGCAACCCTGGCAGACATCGTAGTCACCGTCGTCGCAAGTGGAGCAATGGTAGTGGACGTCAGGGATGGTCCTGCTGCAACGGTTGCAGCAGACCGCGAAGGTGGAGGCTGCGGGCTCACTCGGAGGCGACGATTCCGTGTCCGGGGATGTGGAGTTGAGAGATTGGCGGCTCATCAGGCAGCTAAGACGGCTCTCGAAGTCTTTGCGGAGCTCCTCGCGGTTGTTTACCATTTTGGCGGCCTTGGCAAGTAGTGTAGGGTCGTACTGCTTTGACATGCTGGGATAAGATGTGAGGAGAGGTAAATTCGTGCGAGGCTGAGGTTCAGGCTGCTGGGACTCTGGCTGGACATCTGGCTTCTCCTCTGACTCAGTAGTAGCTTGGGCAGGCTCTGGGACTTGCTCGTCGGAAGTAGGCTTGGGAGTCTGCTCGGGCTCCTCGACCAATGTGACACGGAGCTTGAGCTTGGATTTTGCCTTGGCGGCACGGTAGAGCTGCTTGTAGACTGATAGGTTTGCGGAGTCGAGGAGTACAAATGATCCGGCCGAGTCGGAGTATCTCTCGATCATGGCCTTGCGGTCAACGGGAACGTGCAGGAACGTTCGGATCTAGGCAGTGTCAGCAGTGGAACGACCAGCAAGACGGCTAGACGGCCGGGCTAGCAGGCATCATGAGTCCCGCAAAATGAATGCAACATTCATCAAAGTAGCCACCAGTCGGCGGCCGGGAGAAGAAAACGTACATGTTCCTCAAGAACTCTGGGGGCCATCTCACGCAGAGGCATCTTGACTCGGCGGGTGGTACCATCATAGGTCACCTTGACGGTGACCATGGCGTCGGGACCGACATGCGAGGCCGACATGGCTGTGGACAGACTATGTGAGTACGTTGTTAGTTGGATGATGGAGAGAAGATGGAGAGGCGGTGGTGCCAGCGAGTCGGGGTGAGGTGAAGTGAAGTGAGGCGACTAGGTAGGCATGTAGGCAGGCCACAGTGAACGGGCCGGGTTGCCACTAGGACGAATGCAGGCGCTGTGGCAGGCGGACAACATGCGTCAGCGACTGACGTACCTTGAAGCTATTGATACGATTGGGCCGGGAAGAAAATCGGAGAGAGGGGTGTCAAGGGATTTAAGGACTTGATCCCACGACCCTGGGCAGCGTGCTGGTGCTGGCGAGGGAGTGGTTGATGGCTATTGGGATAATAAAACAGAAAGGCGGTGATGAGGAAGAGCGAGGAGATGAAGAGGGGAGAGAAGGCGGATGAGTTTGGGGAAGAGGCGGAGGCCGAGAAAAGAGGAGCACGGGATCTTTGTACAGGTCTGTGGTGGTGCAGGCGGTGCAGTGGCCAGGAAAGGTGGTGCAAGGGTCTGTCTGGTCTGTCTGGTCTGCCTGGTCTGCCTGGTCTGTCTGGTGCAGGTTGGTAGGTAGGAGGTAGGTAGGTAACTAGGTAGGTAGGCAGTGTTTTGGGCGATTCAGGGCTCAGAAGGGGGAGGGGGTTGTCACTGTGAGTCGTCCCGGCGCTTCCATGCGTTGCCTACTCACCCACCTTTGTATCCTTTGCATGTACTTGTACTTGGGTATCCGTTTTATCGGTGGCTTTGGGTAATTCAGTGGGCTAACTAGTTATTTAGCGTGCGTGTCCTCAACGGTGTTTTGCAGGCGACCGAATCAGCAGTGTGATTGTGATGAGTTGCTTCAGCGCTGCACTGTTGCACTGCGCCGCAAAACCTTGTGTACACAACCTTGTGTACTGGCTGTACAGACGCGTACTGTATCCGTCCATGGCCACACAACAAATGGTGACAAGGCCACTCACTGTTTGTCACTCTACCTGTACCGTACCTACAGCATGTAATCCAATGTGAACCCTGGTCTGACCCTCCTGTCTTGCCCAGCCGTCCCGCAAGTCAGGCCAAATCAGGCCGATTATTGGACCAGGCAGAGACAGATGATGCGTGCCACCTGAAGCATCAGGCCGATTCAAACAGCTTGTCTGCCATGTTGTATTTATCAGCCCGCTGCCCGGGATGACGGATTCCGGAAACCGGGACCTAGTAATTGTCCTTGAACCTCATCCTGCGACGGGGCTCATTTGCCCCCCCAGGCCAGGCAGCTACCAGCACTCGCAATCACAATCACCCTGACCGAATCGTGCGGGGGTGGATATTGAATTTTAGCGTGGCCAAGTGACCAACTACTAAACTTACCAGGTAAGTTCTAGTTAACTAACTACTAACGTTACCTACCTACCTTAGTACCTACTAAGGTAGTAGGGATCTGTTAACTACGAGGCCTACCTTGGGTAACTGGGTCACTAATCAAGCAACCCCAATTTGCAACAACACCGCCAGCTTGCGACAAAGTAGGTAGGTCCTTTTACCAATATACCTTGGTAGGTAAGGCACCTACCGACGATAAGCGTACTTCTTGCTTCGCTCAGCAATTTAGCCGCGTCGCAGGGACTCATGTCTCAACTCTTACGCTTCTGGCGGTGCCCGAGCCGAGCTTACTTCTGTTGCCGCCGCCGCCATCACCGACCTGAGAGGGAGAGGTTGGACGAGAAGGACAGGAAAAGTCTAGACAGACGTACTGATTCAACCACTTGTCTGTATGATAATTTAGAATCGACTACTGATGATGCTGACACCACATCGCGTCCTGTGGTTGGTCACCCTACCTCCGCGACACGCTCGCGGAATCCCAAGCAACAAAACACAAAACCACCCTATAACGTCATCATCCGGATCTGGTAGCGGTGCCACTGGTTTCACTATTGGCCCCCGTCCCTGACTAACAAACGAGCAACACACTTTTTTTTTTTTTTTTTTTTTCCTTTTTTTCCTGACGCGGTCGGATACCATTCAATCCATCGACGCGTAGCTTCGTGGTCCGAATCCTTGCATCTTATAGTCTGGTGCTCAAGTCTTGGTGCCATCATGCATGTTCCTCGTGAGCGAGCGACACCATTCATGGTGCATAGTCTGGGACGTCACTGGGAAGCAGCGACAGTCACCCAATACCAGATATTTGCCGTGCTAACAAGGAGTGAAAGTGAGAGGAAAATGAGAGGAAAATGAACGCTGATCTGTCTAGCAAGTCCGGTTGGCGTTTGAACCGAGCCGGTTTATTCTCAGAATGCCCATGACGGTTCTACGTATTGATACACCCTTGGCATCAAAATCCGGGCCAGGGGCGATGGAGCTGATCTGTCTCATAGCTTTGTTATGATGCAAAATGACAGAGGACTTGGGCAGGGGCGAGTTCAACGCGGGGGGGCGCCGAGGGCTCGAACCTGGATTGGTCAAAAGTCTAAAATGTTGAGAGGTTCCCGTCGATAGTTTGTTCTATTCTGTAAGCTTGTTCCGTTTTGACAGCCTGTCATTCTGCGGCTCATCGTTTCGATCTGGAAACAGACTGGTTCTTCAACATGAGACCAGTGTCTCATACTGGTGCACGAGTCACGCGGACCATCAGTCAAACATCAGCATCATCGGGACTGTCATGTAATGAAATGCATATCCGTAGTCGTATAGTACTCAAACGTGGCCAGGAATGATGTTGATAGCACCCGCAACTCCCAAGTCATGTAATCCTCAAAGAACAAGCTCCCCGCAACATATTTGAAGAAATGCCTATGTATGCGCTCCCTTTGGCACCAAACCAAAGAAGGAGTAATCCAAGGTAAAATGTAAAGGAGAAGAAGAAGAAGAAGAAGAAGAAGAAGAAGAAGAAGAGGAAGAAGAAGAGAAAAAAGAAAGAAGAAGAGAAGACATACAGAACAATGCCTCAAGACGTGTCTGGCCCGCTGCTACTGCTGCTGCTGCTGCTGCTCCACCGACTCTGAAACTCCCGTCCGACCCTCTCCAGTCTCGCCGCCGCCGTCTGCGCCTCCCGCGCATCCTGCGGACTCCTCGCCACGACCAGCCCGACCAACCTCGGCGGCGGCGGCGGCTTCCCCTCCCCGTCCCCCTCCCCAGCCGGCTGCTGCTGCTGCTGCTGCCCCCCGCCCTCCTCCTCCTGCTCCTCCGGCGGGCGCATGTACGACTGCAGGACCACGGCGGCGGCGGCCGGCGGCGGGTACTCGACGACGATGCGCTCGACGGCGCCCATGCCGACGCGGTGCGCGGCCGCGCGGCTGGTCAGCGCCGAGGTGGTCAGCGCGGTGAGCGAGGCCCGGGCCGCCGAGCGCGGCCGCGAGGAGCTGATGAGCGGGGTGAGGGCGTCGTCGGCGAGGTGCAGCGACAGCGCGGGGTGCTGCGCGGGGAGGTTTGCCATATTTTTCTTTCTTTTTTTTTTTTTCTCTCTTTCTTTTTCGGTAGCGTTCGGTGTTGTATGGCGGATGTTGGGTTGCGTATATCGGTTGGGTGACGGAGTTATGGATGAGGAAAGCAAAGGTAGGAGAAGAAGCCCCGCGGGGGGGGGGGGGGGGGG
>MWMN01000001.1:1178634-1207221 GCA_002968875.1 Cordyceps cicadae | reverse complement strand
CGGGCGGAGACGCTGCGCAGGGCGATGGAGGCGCCGCGCTGTCGAGGTACGCGTCCGCGGCGGCCAGGGCCGCCAACGACCCGCCGCTGGTGCAGGCGGGTCGGCTGCGGCTGCGCGTCCTGCAGCGGGATGCGCTGCAGCTCGCCGAGGCTGAGTGGAAGGAATTGCTCTCGGCGTCGGCGGGCGACCAGGTGCCGGTGCCGGCGCCGGCGGCGGTGGTGGTGGTGGTGACGCTGCTCTTCACGCTCAACGAGCTGTACACGAGCGGCGGCGTCGCGGCCACGACGCGGTTCTTGGCGGCGCTGGGTGCCGCGCTGCCAGATGGCGCGCTGCTCTTGGTCGTGGACAGCCCGGGGAGCTACTCGGAGGCAGCGGTCGGCAAGGAGAGCAAGCGATACCCGATGCAGTGGCTACTGCACCACACACTCACGGAGCAGCAGGCCGGTGCCGCGACGGCGTGGCGGTGGACGCGGCTCGAGTCCCATGATTCGCTCTGGTTCCGCCTCTCGGATCAGTTGACGTACCCGATCCAGCTGGAGAATATGAGATATCAGTTACATCTGTATAGGATAGACAGGACGCCATCGACGGAAGTCGTGACCTCTTATGATTGTGATGATGATGATGGAAAATAAAAGCTTATTCGATTAATGCTACTTCCCATAAACGCATACATACTTTCTTCTACTCTATGCCCACACCAGCTTCTTGATCGAGTGTCCAAGCTGCTCCAGCAATCCAGTATCCCGCTTGGCAGCGTCGAGGGAGATTATGTCCCCCTTCTCTACGATGGTCTTTGGCTCTTCGCCCTCTCTTCGAATCTGCCTATCTAGAACTAGCCTTTCGATTTCGGAGCAAATCGTGACGACCCGCTGGATCTCTGTTTGCTTCGGGCCAGGCCGTGTTGCCACTGTTGACGAGTCCGTGTATGTAGCTTTAAAGGCAAACTGTCTCACCACGGGGCCTTTAGGGCGTGGGGAGAAGAAGCTGACCAACCCAGATTGCTTTTGCAAGCTGTTATCTGCAGCAGCACTGGCGGCAGGTGCGACGACTAAGTCTTGGTGCGAGGACATGGTTCGAGTATTCGTCCGCTTGATGTCGCTTTTTCCTGGCTGGTAGGATAACACGAACCCGACATTTTTCAGCTCATCCATCTGGGCTAACGATACAGTAGACGAGATATAGGTGCCGAATTTGATACCCGCCACATTGGCCAAGTTTATCCGCTCGAATGACGACACTTTGTCGAGATCCCAGTCAAATCGGCACAGATATAGTGCGGCATCAGTCAAGAGCAGGACCACTTCTTCCATCGGAAACGACTTGACCACATCTGCAGTGTTGGGGCTGATAAGTACCCAGCCCCCGTGGACTTCTTCTTCCGCGTCTGCAATCACTCGCTTCTGGCAGAGCTCGATGGCGCGATTTCGCATCCTCGTAACGGACACAGCTGGATCCTTGGTCATCATGTCGGCTTCAAATTCGTCAAAGACTTTGCTGGTAACGTTTCCTAGGAGGAAATCAATGGCTGCTTGACTAAAGTAGTCATTTACCATTCTGTTGTCTGTTAGTATAGTTCCTAGGAGCGGTCAACACAACGTACCCCGAATACAAGCGTGCGAGCGAGAGACCAGCGTCATTCAACGCGCCCATGTAGTTGCGCTTTCGCGTGCGAGTATAGTCACCCTTCATCGCCGCAGTCGAGGCATACTGATTGGAAATCGCGTCGCCATTATCTGCCCAGAGCGTATTGAACCACATTGTCTCCTGGTCCAGTTGCGCACTCATATCGATTCCTTCCGCTTTCAATTGGACTTCGAGCATGTGCTTGGCGAAGGAGCTCTGACAGACATTGGTTCGATCCAAGCAATCCATGCAGTTGGTGCGAAATGTGCCGCTTTGGGAAGACGTTATGCTGCCAGCATGTATCACGGTGCTGCCCATCTCCTCCAGCTTGCCCTTGAGTAGCAGCAGCAAGTCGCTGACATTCTCAAACTTCATCCCGCGACAGGCATGATGAAAATCGAACCATTCAAATGGCACAAGCCCACAGCTTCCTTCCTCGTTCAGTCGCTCCACGTTCTTTTCATACGCATCACCGATCGATTTCTCGACACCTTGCTTCTCGACTAGGTTCACAATTTGCATCAGCCCATAGTTTCTCGCCAGGCTCTCAAAGTGCAGCTTCAGCGCTTTATAATTTTCGTCTGCCGAATGCTGTTGGACGGGCACTGGTTTCAACGCATACGCAGTCTGTGTCCAGAAGAGTGGGATACTGCCTCGAATCTGAAGAAACGAGTACGTCGGAAACGCCGTGTCCCAGCTGTAGCGTGACAAAATTTGCTCCGTTTCAACCATGTTGGCCGCGAATCCATTCTCGTCGATACCACGTCGCAAGTATCGCAGGCCAGCGCGCTTTGTCGACCGACGTGATATAAGCGTTAGAAGATATTTGCTTTCAGAGTCCCTCAGCTCTAGAGAGTTTCGAGAACTGGCGGATGCGGCCTGGGTTTCTGGACATTCTTTCGGCGCGAGATTGCTTAGCTCAACTGACTCCATCTGTAGCTCATCGACTTGGGGTGGACTGCGGTCTGCAATGAATGCCTTTTGACCAACAAAGCCCTGCATGAGTGGTAGAACAATTTCATCTTGACCTGCCTCAATAAGCGGGTTGACCATGTGCTTGTTCCAAAAGAATGCTTCATCTGCTTGGGCATGTAACGGAGTCTCGGCCTGTGTAGCCGGTGTTTTGTTCGACAGTCGCCGTGTGATATCCATGTCGTAGGAAAAGTAAAAGCTTTGCGATTTAGCAAAGAGCAGATACATCGCTCTTAGCAGCTTCGGAAGCAAAGTGGTAGCGGGCCTCTGATGATCATCTTCGTCTACTGGAATTTTTCTCGGCTCGTCGCCTATTCCCGGCAACGCGAAATTGTTTGCAGCATCGCTGAGGCCCAAGGATCGCCTTTTATCCACTGTCCAGCCTCTACCACTGAACCAGCGTTGTGCGAACCTGCCGTAGCTGCCCTTTCGACGAATGACATCTTCGGCGATGCTGCTGCGTGATGCCTTTAGATCTTGATTAACTCTATCGTTTGCAGAATCATCTATGTCATCGAGGGGGGAAGCCGAAGGTAGTTCAACATCCTCGTCGCTGCTCTCAGCATCTTGATCTGCGACGGAGGGTCGGTTGTCAAGCCACCTCACGGTTCGATGAATCGAGGCGACTGCATCAGGTTGTGAGGAGCAAGGAGTGACCGCAACCCCGGTAACAACATATATGGGAAAGCCAAAAATCTGTGCGACTTGTTTCCTCTTGGTAATTGTTACAAGGTAACTGAGCTTTGATACGGTGATGAGACCTAACGTGGTCAGGGCTGTATTTTGGGCTGGAATGCTGCGGCACTTACCTATCACGCCAAAGGCTTCAAAAGAGGAGTCTGTAGCTGATATATCGGGAATCTGCTCTCTAGATACAGTCGATATAGAGGCGTCAGCATATTTTATTTGCACGGGCCTGAATGGTCGCTGGTCTTTGGTGGAAAGTGGCTGGATAATTAGGCCCTCTACAGCGGCGCAGATGATGACCTTGCGCGCGAGACCAGGCATCATGAAGGTGCGCTAGGCCGCACCTGCAGACTGACAGAGCAGTGCAAGAGAAGGATGAAGATACTTGGCTGGTCAAGAATGAGAATGTGGATAAGGCGAGATTGACTGGTAGAGATGCGGTTGTAATTCTAAAGTGTCCATGACATATGGTGGGGGGGGGGGATTATTGTTGGCCTTGGCGTCCGACGTGATGCGGTCTGGCGTGTGGAGACGTCATGGCCGATGCCATGTTAGTGACGTTGCTGGAGGAGTTGCGATGCGACCTGCAACTTGGATGTTGCCGAAGCGCTGTGGATGGTCTCCGATGCATAATGCAGGTGCAGTGGCTGCCAAGGTACGAATTATTCTCGTCGGGTTTCGAGTCCGGCTTATCGACAGCACACAGCAGCCCCTGAGGTTGATGTGAAGCAGTGGTACTGTACCACAGCAGGTAGCGCGTAGCCTGGCATGCCGGGCAGTTGATGATAAAGAACTGCTTTGGGGATTTTCAATTCGTTGAAACGATTACCTTTATTGGTCTTGCTGTGTTCGTGGGGGTGAGAGGTGCCTAAGCAGGTTTTGTCAATATTGTTAGTAGTAGCCAGCAAACGCTGTCCGCCGTACAACGCCTACCTAAAACATGCTCAGCAGGATACAATGAGGCAGCAGCCCATATCAAAGCCACCAGCCGCCAGATTGGTAACACCAATCAAGACAACTTTTAGCAATATTAGCGGCCTTTTTCCCGTCGTACGCTCAGGCAATCAATTCGGACAAGGTGGCTCCGTTTAGTTGCAACGGACTCAACCAATGGGTGATGCCCGAGCGGAGCGGGTAATTGATGTTGCGGGGCGGATTGTTATGTAAGGTGGTTACTCCTGCCACAGGTCCAGCAAAACCTGCCGCCAGCTGCTTCAGTCGCCAGGGAGCGTCACCTTGATCAACCACCACACACACCATTAATCGCGACATCGACAGCTCATCGCCCCGAGATCCTTGCTGCTGACCCCATCTCGAACTCGACCGACCCAAGCCTCGAATTAGTCTTCAACATACTCTCTTTTGTCCAATAGTCAGAACAGCCGCCGCCATGTCTTCCAGTGCTAGTGAGCTTTGGTACGTCACCGTTTGCCGCCTTTGAGGGGGGAATGCGTCCTTGAAGCTTCCCGGGCATCGTTTCAAGCTTTTGCCATCACCGCAACCCCCGGAAACTTGCCGCAAAGGTTTCGGCGCTGTTTTTTATGGCATATAAAGCTAACTTGTACGATTCGCAGCCCCGTCTATGCGGTTCGTCCCTCCACGCCCCGGTCCCGGTTTCGAGCGACTTCCTGTCCATTGCCGGCCGACCACCCAACATGCATCGCCAGCTTGGGATGCGCTTAAAAGCTGTACTGACAAAAATCACAGCCTTTCTTTGGCGCCATGGGTTGCACCTGTGCCATTGTCTTCACCTGCCTGGGCGCCTCCTACGGTACCGCCAAGTCTGGTGTCGGTATCGCCGCCATGGGTGTTCTCCGTCCTGACCTTATCGTCAAGAGTGCGCAAATCTCCCGATCCGAATGTATCAATTGCAGCGCGAGAAACTGACACAAGCTTTAGACATTGTTCCCGTCATTATGGCTGGTATCATCGGTATCTACGGTCTCGTTGTTTCCGTCCTCATTTCCGATGGCCTGACGCAGAAGCTCCCTCTCTACACTGGTTTCATCCAGTTTGGTGCTGGTCTTTCTGTTGGTCTTGCTGGTCTCGCCGCTGGGTTCGCCATTGGTATCGTCGGTGATGCTGGTGTCCGCGGTACTGCTCAACAGCCCCGTCTCTTTGTCGGCATGATTTTGATTCTCATTTTCGCTGAAGTTCTCGGTAAGTAACTACAAGCACAGCGTTGCGCGACAACCCTAACGGCATGTACAGGTCTATATGGTCTCATTGTTGCCCTTCTCATGAACTCCAAGGCAAACACCGACGTCAGCTGTTAAATCATGACGGAACGGACGGGTCGGAAGCTTGACAATTCGACTGCCACCAAAAGCCCCGATCCCATCCTGCAATGTGACAATAGACAATGTTGAAGCGCTCAGTCCTGATTCTCAATTCCGCCAGCCTAATGTGATGGAAACGAGATGAATGCGTGTCGGCTGAGAATGGATTTTGCGCGAGAATAGGTATTAAGGAGACGACACGTCGTACATGTACACTAGCGACAGGTAGAGTTTGAACTGGCCTTGGCTGTTTCTCGTTATAGACCGTAACTGTATGGAGAAGATCTATTCTAGGCTGGAAAAAAATGCATTTGTTAATCTGCTCACTGTATTGTCGAGGGTGCGGCTCTCTCGCTCTGTACGCGCGTGGGCCTCCTGTTCCAAGGGCGGAGTTGTGAGAATGAGAGGAAACGTCAGAGTTGTGCAAAACTTGATAACCTGCGTTCTGGCGACGGTTATTGATTGCTGTTGTAGTTGTTTGACTGTCGCATTTAACGACGCAGGCTATATCAATGCAATTCATTGTTTGGCCAGCATTCGGCAACACTCTTCTCTACCTGGGCGGCGAAAATGTTGCATGGCCAACCAATCGGGGAATGAAAGCATCGGTCAAGAACGATAATAAAAAAAAATTCATTAAAATACGTGCCTATGTATGTTTCGTGTCAACTTTACTTCATGCTTCTCCCACACCCTTGGAACCTCCATCTTGGCCGCGTAGACAATCCCCATCCCGAAATCATAAAACCGAAGGAATTAAAAAAAAAAGACGGCATGACACCCCTTCACATAAATCTCCCCACCCATCATTAAAAGCATGTGTAGAATGGTGATTTTGCGTGCGTCATATTTACGATGAACCAAGTCCCGAATATAGTTGGTTGGTCTCCAACAAAATGTCGTCTGGAAGAGTTGAGCTGCTCTGAAAGAAAGGTAGAAAACGGCGAGCAACCTTTGACGTAGATTGAAGTGGAGCGATAGCACATATCGCTTTGTGAGGCGGTCTTTAAAAGATGTACTGCTGTGTGTTAGAAATCTTTGTGGAAGAAAAAGAGAGGGGTACAGGTCTTTGAAGAAAGAGAGGGACGGAGGTTTTTCTAGAAGATAGGGATAAAGACTTACGGGAATAAAGAGATACGGAACCCTTCTCTCATACTCGAGCCAAGCGTCGCCATACTTTTGACGGCAGCGGTGAATGTCGCGGGAGGCACGGTGGGCAATCATGCAGAGGAAGAATATGGGGTAGAAGTATGGGAAGAAGCTTTTGTAGCCGGTGATGAGGCCCCAGGACATGGAAAACCAAATGTCAGCCGTGTAGTGGATCTTCCGAGCCATTCCGTACCAGCCGTCGATGAGGATGGTGCCCTCGGGACACCGGATAACCTTGGGGTTTTTGAGCGTCTGCCAGGGAACCTGGGGGAAGGTGTTGCGGATGACCAGCTTGCCGCGCTCCTTAGCACGGAAACGGTTCTTTTGCGAGTTGCAGCTGTCCCAGACCCAGTACCAGAAGAGGTAGGCGGCGTAGAAGAGGGCGAGATAAAAACGGTTCCAGCGGTACTCGGCCGGGTCATGGTTGGCGAGGTAGATGGTGCAGTGGCAGTAGGAGAGAGGGACACCGGCGAGGTTCCAGAAGATGAGCATGAAGCCCCATTTCTCGTAATACATGTCCCAAGTGGTGATGATGAGCTCCTCGCCCTTGGCGCAGGCATTGGCGTAGAGGTAGTGGGCCATGACGAGGAAGCCAACCTCGGGCGAGACATAGCCGTACTTGTCGTACTGGCGGGCGGCGGCGCCAAGGCTGAGGATGAGCAGAATGTACCAGGGCATTCGGACCTCGAAGAACATCTTGAAGTCAAGGATACCAAACAAGCGGGGGTTGAGCTCGGCGCCCATGAAGAAGTCATAGATGGGATAGCCGGTCATGCGGTGCTGTGCGCCGCGGTAGAGGGCGGAAAAGTAGGCGACGAAGGAGACGATGAAGCCGCTGAGGATGGCGACGGATAGCAGCGGGCCAAACTCGTCAATGGCGGTATAAATGGGCCAGATGCCGGTGAAGTGCAGGACGGCGAGGACGGCGAAGGTGAAGTAGAAGCTGACGTAGGCGTTGCAAAAGTAGGGCAGCTGCTTGCCGCCGAGGAAGGGCAGTGGCTTGCCGTACCCCCAGACGCCGGGGAGCAGGCAGTAGCAGGCTCCCTCGAAGACGAGGTACGACCAGTACCAGATCCAGGCGCGGGCGTGCGGGAAAGCGCCCGTGTAGACGAGGCCGACGAGGTGGCGGCCAAAGTCGGCCCAGCCCATGCCGGGTTCGCGCGATGGGAACTTGCCGTTATAGTAGGTGGCGCCTATCCACATGTACCACATGAGGATGGGGAAGAAGATCATCATAGACAAGGTACCGATGGAGCCGCCGAACTCGAATTCACCCGAGTAGTCGATACGGTGGTCCTGACCGGGCTTCCAGCCGTCAACGACACTTACCTTGACGTCTGCTGCGGTATCGGGTGCCGTCGACTCGGCGCCGCCGTTAGCGGGGTTGGCGTTGCCGTTTGCCATGGTGCTGCTAGAGTTGGCGGGCTTGGTCTCTTTAGGTTCGACGGTGTCCTGCACCGACTCGTCGTCTTCGTTGGCGTCGTCGTTGGCGTCGTCGCTGGTGTCTTCAGACTTGGCAACGGCGCGGCGGCGGACGGGACGAGTTCGTGCGGTTGGCTTGACAGGAGATGCCGGGGCGGGTGATTGATTTTCGGCGTCCGATGTCTCGGGTGGGAATGAAGGTTGGCGTCGTGAAGACCGTGTCGTTCTGGCAGCGGTCGTCTCTATCATGCCATCAAAGAGCTCCTTTTTGCTATAGATGGTGTTAGACAAGCAGTCGTGTCGCGCCGCAGAATTCTGGCGGCGGGGGAGGTGTCGAGGCAAAGGGAAGGGAAGCGAAAGAGAGAAGGGTGAAGCGCGAGAGAGGGAGGAGGAATGGCAAGGGCGCTGGAGAAGGAACGTACCGTGGCGTTGCTCGTAGGGAATAGCGTGCTGACATGATGGGCAGCAACGAGGGACGAGACGTCTTTTATGATGGGAGCAAGAAAAGTGTGAAGCAAAAAGGCAAAGGACAAGCAACCGAATCAATTGACGGAAGCCCCGAGCGATCCGTGGGACGCCGATTGCTAGATGCGCCACGGAGAAGCGAGAGGTGTGGGCGAAGGAGAAGGGAGGGAAAAATTCAAGAGAGGTTGCCCACAGCTTTTTGCGCTGGGCCATGAGATGAGCATTTCAGAAGAGCGCGCGATGCGGATACGCGAACAAGGGGGTTTTCGGTTGTGAGCGAAGAAGACGTGTAATGTCATTGGTTGATGGGGGAGTGAAAGGTGGACTTTGAAGGGGGGGATTTACAGGCGGTAACTAACTAGGCAGGTACGTGGTGCTGGGCGTGATGCCGATGTGGTTGTTTACTTTACTTGGGGGCATGGCAAATGGTGCTGTGAAGGAAAAAAAAAAAACTCTCCCTACAATCATCTCTTTCCATGTTTGCTTCTTTGGTTTGTTGCGATACCAGTAGATGAGATGAAAGCCGATGAAAGTCTGAGTGCAACCCTGCTTCCACAGCGGACAGGTACATTCTTTTTAGCGCTTGAACTCGACCTTCAGCACACACCTCCAGCGCCCACGGAACCCGAGAGTCCGTTTGTTGGCAACGACCGTGGGGGTGTCAGGGGTAAGCCCGTCAGGTGCCGATGCCACGGAGATTTGGTTGACCAGGTACATTATTATCCGAGCGGATACGAACAACGCTGGGAAACCGTTGACAAGTATATCATGCGTACATGGATGATGCCTCGAAGGATGTAAATGATGTACTGACAGTAAAATGATGGAATGCCGACACGTGTCAGCGTATACATACAAATAATATTAACATGGAGAAATGGGTTAAAATTGACACGGTCCTCGCAGAAAATTACCTCCCAAGCCACCAATTCCACACACCACCATTTTCCCCATTCCTCCCCAGCCCAATGCCCGCCTAGTACTCGTAACGGAACGTCGGGTTCTGCTTGTCCGTCATCCGCGCCCACGTCTCCTTGTCCATGAACTGGTCCTCCGTCTGGCGCGCGCGGCTCGCGCGGCGTTTGTTCGCCCACACGTAGTACCCGAACAGCGCGACCGTCGCGAGCGCGCTACCCGCCTGCGTGAAGACGAGCGCGAGCTTCGCCGGGCGGTAGTCGGGTGCGTCGCGCGCCTGGAACGTCTGCGGGCCGATGATGTTGCCGACCGAGAACGCGGCGCTGACCGCCGCCACCGAGAACGCACGCTTCGTCGCGCCCGCCACGTTGGCCATCAGCCAGTTGTACTGCATCACCATCGGCGCCACCACCGCGTTGACCAGGTACACGCCGGCCAGCAGCCCCGCGTGGTTCGTCTTGGGCAAAAAGGACATGAGCGCGCCGCCGAGGATGGCCGGCAGGATGCACGCGAGGATCCACATCCAGCGGTGCGAGTTGCGGCGCACGCCGTAGCCGATCATCAGGATGAAGAAAATAGACACGGCGCCCGAGGGTGTGTTCATGAGTGCCGCGTGCTGCGAGTTCTGCGCCGGCGTCTTCTTGGCGTCGTGCGTGATCTGCCCGATGAGCATGACCGAGTAGGTGGTGATGACACCGCTGGAGACGGAGAAGAGCACGGTGATGAGGATCTGCAGCCAGATCTGCACGTCCAGCAGGCCCTCGATCAGCTCGGCGAGGCGGAAGCGAGGGTTGCGGATGCCCGTCTGGTTGACGCTAACGTGGCGCAGCAGGGCGACCTTCTCGGCAGGGGACATCCAGCGAGCCTGCATAGGGGTGTCCGGGATGAAGGCGACGACGGACAGGCCGATGAGGACGGTGACGCAGCCTAGGACGACGAACATGAGGCGCCAGCCAGCGAGGGAGGCGGTCGGGGCGACGTGCTGGAAGGCGTAGGAGAGCACGCCGCCGATGATCTGACCGAAGCCGAGACCGAGGTACCAGAAGGAGAAGCGCGGCGCCTGCTCGGACTTGGTGTACCACTGGCTGCTGATGAGGGCGAGGGAGGGCGCGATGGTGGCCTCGAAGATGCCGAGGAAGACGCGCGAGACGAGAATGCTCCGGTAGTTGTGGGCGGCGGCACCGCAGGCGGTGGCGACGCCCCAGAGGGTGACGTTGAGGCCGAGCCATTTAGCGGCCGGGACTTTTTGCAGAAAGTAGACTGTGGCGAGTGAGTATGGTGGTGATGGTGGTGATGGTGGTACTAGTAGTGTAGCGGTAGTGACGGGTATACTTACTGTTGGGAATCTCAAAGCAGAGGAGTCCAACAAAGAGAAAGGTGGCGACGTTGGAGAATCGATTGCCAGTGAGGTCCAAGTCTTTCTTTATGCCCATGACACCAGCATACTGAGAAACAAGTCAGAGCCAGTACTGAGTAGCCACATGGTCATTTGAATTGTCGACGAGGAGACTCACGTTGTAGATGACCTTGTCCAGGAACTGCATCGTGTAGCAGCCAAACATAATAGGCACGATGCGCCAATCGATGCGTTGGCGCAACTTCTTCAGGTCAACGGCATCGACGCCGGGCACATCGTGGTGCTCGTCGAGGAACAGCCAGGCGGCGTCGACCTCGGTGGAGGTGACGGACGAGGCCTTGCCGGGGGCCGGGGCTGCGGCGGAGACGGCAGCGTTGTCGTTTGTGGAAGGCGAGGAGGAGCTGGCGAGACGCTCATTGGCCTCGAATGACTTTTCCTCCGACATGATAGGCGGTGGTGATGTTGTGGTAGCAGTTAATGCCCGTGTGGTGTGGTGTGTGCATGTGTTGGTCGCTGCACTTCGCCGGGAGATGCGATGGACAGGGGGAGGGAGCGTATTTACGGACGTAGCAAGAAAAGTTGGCCAAAGAGAAAAAATAAAAAGCAATAAAAGGGAGGTGCTGAAGGAGGGCTCCAAGGCCGAAATCCGTCAGTCTCACTCGGTCAATTGTCACGAGGCCCGTGACTCTTCGTGTTACCAATTGGGCATCAAGACGGGAATAAAAGTACTCGCTTCCCAACAAACGAAAAAGACGATGAAAGAAGAAGACAAGATGGTATACTAGAAGCAGAAGAAGGCTCGCGCCTCCTTTTTGTCTGAGACGAGATTTTAATCGCCTAGTAAGTGGTCTGTTTTGCGGTCCGCGGGCTTTAGCAGGAGGAACCTTTCTTAGCAAGGCCATCAGGTTTGATCAATTCCGGCCAAGCGGCGGAGAACCACGCGACGGGCTGCATTTATTGAAGCAAGGGTGTGCATGGGAAGGCTCGTTAATAAAAAGGAAAGAGATGGGGGTATGAATGGGGGGCATCGACAAGACAGAAACCGGCTCTTCCACCATCGAGTCATCTCATACGCCGACGCCCCCTCTCTCCCTTGGGCGCTAGAGTACGGTGAAGTGACCTGCCAAGAGGTTAGCACCACGATACACTAGCCTGAATATTGATAATTTCCCGTTCGTTGGAGAAGAGTAAGAGGCCAGGTGGGTTGCGTCGGATAATTCAGAGAGGCAAGCCAGCCGGCAAGGAAGCGCGGAAGTGGTCGTGGTAGGGATCATCCGTGGAAAGCGGGCTGGTGGAAGAAACCAGTGGCGTTCCCTTTTGGCGATGGGGATAAATGGGGGTATGGATTTGCCATGAGGATGCATTCATTGAGGTTACAACTCATTGACAGAGTGGACGGTGGTGCCCTCAATTCCACGTTGGTGCCCGTTGGCGATGCGACTCGAACAAGGGCTTGGACCATACAGTGCAGTGCAGAGCAGTGCGATGCAGGTAGAGGGCAGGTAGAGGTAGCAACGCAGGCAATGGAATAAGGTACTGCAGGAAATACAAGCCACGAATCGGCGGCGGGCGTGCGGCGGCGGCCTTGCCACGTTGACATTGATGTTGATGATGATGTTGGTGTTGTCTTTTGCGTCCACCCATCACGAGGCGGGCGTCAATGCCCTCCCTCCCTGTCCCTGTTTCCACAAGCCGACATGATTGAACTGTACCAACCTACATATGTACTTATTTTTAGCTGTCACAACTGGCGGCTGGCAGCTGGCAGCAGGCAGCTGGCAACAGGCGACTGACAACGGCCGTTTGCAGACAACGCTGCGCCACAATGTGGTGACACCAGAGATTCCTGCTCAACAGCGTATTTCCTGACATCTCGACGCACCCGTTTCCGAATTGGTTTTGCAAGTCTCAGATCATCAACGGCAATCTCAGCCTGTTCCCCCTGTCACAGTCACGGCCACGGCCCGGGGTTGAGCTCGCGTCGTCTCTGCCAAGACCACCAAGGCCGGCCGGTGCAGTCCAGTCAGCCTGGTTGGCCTTGCTAACTAGACCTGCTATGCTTCCGAATATATACAATATCATATTAGTACTGGCTAATCAACATCCTTGAAACTCCAAACTTGGGTAGCAGAGGACTTTTTGCAATAACAAGACATTGCGGCGTGCGCCACCGAGCCTGCGATATCACGTAACATTAATAACAACGGCACCGCTATCAGTAGGCATGCTGTGCGCCATCGTCTCATGTGAAAGGGAGGTCCCGGGCCCGAAACTCAATCAAAAGCCGTTGACTTGATGAGCCCCATTCTCGTCGACCCGTTTTAAGACCCTTGGGAAGAGGCGTTTTATTTTCCATCTTGTCCCCCGCCACAAGTGCGCAGCGTTTACGTACATGTATAGGACATACCTGTACTCCGTACTCCGTGCTTTCCGTAGGGAATCATCAGTAGGCGGGACAGGGATACCTTGGACTAGCCTTGGAGTCGGTGCAGAGTGAGAAGAGAAGAAGAAGAAAATTTCATCTTCGGTTGAAAAACTATTGATTCTTGGCTGGATATAGTTGTATTTGGCAATGCGCCGGGTGCAGCGAGAAAAAAAAGATTGCCGAGTTAGTGGGTGGTGCGCCCCGTAGGGTTGCCGGTCGCCAAGCGGCGGGCATCCATCCAGCGCATCCCCTCCACTAGCCGTCCACCACCCGCCCACCATCACCATTCCATCCCATCCCATCCCATCCACATACGATCGATCTATACCGTGGCCGCCCGCCGTCCGTGCCTTGGTTTTTTGGGGGCATAAAATGCACAACGCTCGGGAAGAGAGGAGCCAAAGAGGGGGGAGGGGCTGCAATAACAAAGCAATACCAATACTGCCTGTGATCCACGCCGATGCGACACGCACGTCGAGCGATGCAACAAGCACAGCACGCACAACAAACACACTTACTACCTACGTCAAGCCCAGGTACTCGGGAGATTAAAAAAAAAAACGAAGGGAAAATTGTTCCAGGGGGATTAACCTTGGAGCTGATTTGTTGAAGATGTGATCGACACAAAAGCCCACCCAATTCTTTTCACCTGCCTTTTTGGCACAGCTCACTTCCAGTGAGTTCCTGGGGGCTTCGGGGCTCTCCTGTTCTTTTTGTGGGCGAGTGGGGGGTGGACCTTAGTGGCGGCGGAGCTCCCGATGCTCACTAACGTTACCTAGTAGCCACTGTTACCTAGGTACCTAGGTATTAACTTATTAGCACCAAAGTCAGGTAATAGTATCACAACTATCCGTAGTAATAGCTACCCATCAGTACTAATACCTGGTCCCAGCTTCTTCCTCGGTCACGCTTTGATTTTCTTTCGTCTGCCTCTCGCTCTCTTTTGGTCTTGACCTCCGTCTAGTTATTGCCTCGTCGCCTTGCCCAGTCTTGTCCATCTGCACACACACTGGGTACCTTTGACTTGGCCCAGACTTGCCAAGACAACATCTCGGCCGAAATACCAACCGCCCACCACCGTCATCACCTTGCCTCCTTAATTTTGCCGGATGATAGCAACGAGAAAAATAATTGTGAAAATGAAAAGGGTACATGGTTGACAAGAACCTTGACGTAAAATTTTCCACTGCTTCTAGCGTCCGCTCACAAAAGTAGCAACGCGCCTACCCGGGCCCTTTACTTGTGCCTGTCCTCACCCACCCCTCAACGTCAAGATGCTGACACTGTATCTCGTCCCAACCTCTCCTCGTCTCCTTCAGATCCTGCCGTTGTCAGGTTTCGTTTTTTGTCTCTGCTCCTCACCTACATACCCTCACCTCTTGCCACGCCCAACCTGTGGCCACCCCGGTTTCGGTGCTGCAAAGCAATCCAAGTAACCCTCCAGCAGTCTTGTCCCCTCCCGCCTCTCACTATATGTAACCCTAGATGCTGACAACCCGCTCTCCTACGCCACGGCCTTGACCAAGCCTAGTTAAAATCACCTTTGATCCTCACACCTCGCCCACAGCCACTTGCACAAGGACCAACCTCCAGTTGGCTCATCTTCCTCCTTCCGTGGAGATACTTGACCTCGCCCTCTGTCCCAGCCAAACCAACCTTGGGCTAGATGCGGACCACCGTGCCGGTAAGCCCATCTCGTGGCTTTTTCTCCCTTCGTCCCATACTCTGTACTCCGTCGAGAAGCTACGTGACTAGCTTCCTTTGAAAAGGGTCAGAGTCTTGGTGATTGACGATGGCTCTCCACGTACGAGGGGGTGAGCTGCATCAATGGGCTTTCTGTTTGGTCTAGATACTCTGCAACGTCTTTTGCCCCTTTCCTCTTTGGCCCAATACTCGTCACCCATTATACCCCCCTGAAATTTCCTCACAAGTAGACAGACACTTGCAAGAAGTAAATGAGGTTGCGTCTGTTAGTCGTCCCCCAGGGTCGCTTCGCACCGTCACACTTTTGAAGATCCAAGCTCAAGACACGCAAAATCTGGCATGAGCTTGTGTTGAGTTGCAGTCGCTTCCCATCGTGCCATCGCTTGTCATTCGCAATCCTTCTTTCCTCCTATACCACTCGCTGTTATCCTTTACACTCCATCCCTTACGACTCCCCCTCCCGCCATCGCCACATGCACATATACATGCACGAACAAATATCGCCATGACCTGGGTCTCCAACGCCACCCCCGAGGTGGACGCCATCTCCCAGTGGCGGACCATCGTCGCCGTCTGCGTCGTCCTCACCGTCGTCTCCTTCGCCGTCGTCGGCTTCCGCCTGTGGCTCAGCCTCCGCGGCCGCGGCCTCATGGCCGACGACCACGTCGCCGCCGCCTCCCTCGTCCTCGCCCTCGTCTACTCCATCCTCACCATCGTGCAGACCAGGTACGGCCTGGGCCTGCCGCTGAAGCTGCGCTCGCGCGACCCGGGCGACGCGGCGACGTACAAAAAGGTCAACTTTGCGGGCCGCCCCGTCTACCAGTTCGGCGTGAGCCTGTTCAAGGTGGCGCTGCTGGTCAGCTACCTGCGGCTGCTGCAGGCGACGAGCAGGCGCGGGTACCGGGTGCTCGTCTGGGCGGCCATCGCGGCGGTGCTGCTGGGACACCTGGGAAGCGCGCTGGCGCTCGTCTTGGCGTGCCGGCCGGTGAGCTTCTCGTGGGAGGTCCGGGTGGCGGATCCGCACCCGACGTGCGTCAACCTGTCGCAGACGTCGCTCATCTACTCGCTCATCACGATCGTGTCGGACGTGCTGGTGGCGGTGCTGCCGATCCCGGTGCTGCTGACGCTCAAGATTCCCGGTTCGAAGAAGGCGGGCCTGGTGGGCGTCTTCCTGCTCGGGCTGTTCACGACCATTTGCTCGGTCATGCGGCTGGTCCAGCTCAACCGCATCTCCTTTGGCGACGGCAACTCGACCATGCTGGTGCTCTGGGGCGTCGTTGAGTTTAACGTCGGTGTAAGTTGACCTCCAGTCACCCCCCCCCCCGGTGGATGTTGGTTGCCATGTAGGCTAGACTAACACGGATCTTTGGAAGAACATGGTCACGTCGCTGCCGTTCCTCGCACCGGTGTTTATCAAAAAGGCAAAGGACCTCAGCTACAGGCGGTACAAGTCCAACAGCCGCGAGACCGAGGCGTCCAGGAATTCAAGGCTGTCGAGGCAGCAACCGGGCGGGTCGAGGAACAATAACACCGAGAATAATATCTTCCGCCTCGAGGACGTCAAGCACCCATCCAACCACAAGAGCACGGTGGTGGGCTCCAGCCAGAGCTCGGGCAGCGCGGAGAACATCCTCCCCAGGGAGGGCATCGTCAAGTCGGTGGAATACTCAGTGTCGGTGGACAAGACGCAATCGGAGCAACAGAACACGCCCTGGCATCCGGTCTAGGGTAAGCTGTCCAATGGATTGTCCAATGGATCGCTTTTTGTGCTTTCTATGTACATGGCGCTGCAAAACGGCTGATATTGCTTGGTGGAATGAAAATGTATGGTACGATAAAAATGTACGATACGACAGAAATGTATGGTATGACAAAAATGTGTATTGTATTTCTACCTTTGAATCGGATCAACTGTGTCGCCAATCAATGAGACGGCAAGGCCGTGGCCATGGTCCTAGGCGGCGGGAATCCTCTTTGCCTACCCTACAGCTCTGCCTTGCGGCCCGCAGGCAGATTGCGGTTCACGACAGAAGTTGCTTGGGGCTTCAAGGCGGATTCGAGTTTTGACAAGACAAAAGAGATCAGTCTCCGCCCTGTTTTCGATATGCCCTCATCCCATCCTGGATGAACCCCCGGATATTGACGGGGCATTGGGGGTTACAGCGCGCGTCCCGCGGCGACGCCCGAGATCCGTTGGTGATGGATGGGGGGCACTTTGCAGAGCCGCCATCCATCTGCCAGTTACCCAATTTGTCCTCGGGATCCGGACGTGACGGGTCAATGGCTCAGGCAGTTGCGAGCTCTTGAATTCTCGTTGTCGTGTTCGCATATGTGGCGGCCAGCGTGAGCGGGTTGGAAACAGCCACTGCCAGACAGACCGTGGGGTCTGATGTAGAATCGAAGCGAAATTTGCTTGCTGAGATGCCGCTACCTTGATGTAGGAGGTATATTTATATTCCGCGATGGCGGCCAGGAAATATTACCCATCTGGGCAAAAAGCTGCAGCGGGCATACAGGTACCAGCTGCAGCCTTATGAGACTTGCCGCACGCTATGGCTGAAACGAGGTGGTGCACATTGGTTGACCACGCGATTAAGGAATTGTTTTCTTGTTCAATTACTTTTAAACTTTTGGTCACAACCCTTGACTAACTTTGTTGGCGAGGGGCACTGACATGAATGATAATTTAGGGAACGGCAAGGCCGTCTGTAGCGTGGCTCTCTCCCCAGAATGATGAGCCGTGGATTATCGACTATTGTTTCCAAGAATTAGTTTTCGTGTATTATTTTTCAAGATTCCTTCTTTTTTATCACCGTGTTTTACGTTTCTTTCCCTTTTCTTCTTAGTACCAACACTAGGGACAACAAGTTCTACTTTGTTTTCAGTAGGGGATACGCCGCTGCACACTAACTACCTATATACTATATACATACAACTCAGAAGCGGTGCACGCAAAACCTTGTGGCAACAAGTCGGCCACGTCAACAATGCCCTGAAATAATAAAATATTCCTGAACGGCCACGTATCACGTATGGGAATTGAGTGGCTATTTGTTTCAACTTGTTTGCCTTTTCACTCACTCAGACATTGAACCAGCACCTGCAGCATCAGCAATCGACACCAGCCACGTCCCAGCCCAAGAAGACCACTCACAAGCCACCACGACGCCACACCCCTATCTATCCCTATAACTTTGGGCAACTGCAATCGCACCCCAGCTTTCAGGGTCGTTCGCTGAACTCACCCAGTTACCTGTTACCTGTTACCTGTTACCTGTTACCTGTTACCTTGCCCTCTTGACCAACTCTCCGCGCAGCCTCCACGCACGTGTATCGGCTTCCTCACTACATTGCTCGCTCACCGCCTTGCTTAACCCGTCACATGTGCTACCACAAGCAGCCATATACACACCACGATATTGGCGCTCTCGGCGGTTGCCCTTTGGCGGACACCCGCAGTCCCTGGCTGCCATCGCGCACCCGCTGCGGCTTGCCGTCCACCACGCTGCAAAGCGTTGCGACCTGTACGCCCTTTCTCGGCCTATTTGATACTTCTCTGGACTGACACGGCACGATAAAATTGCACAGATAGAACGAATACCACCCCTAAACCGAACTAGCCCCCGCCAAACCCGAACGAACCCCCTCGCGCGATCGCTGCGAATCCGCTGCCAAACATGGCTCGCGATGATTCAGTTTCGCCATTTTCCCGCTCGCCACAAAAGTCCCCCGCGGATGACGAACCTTACATACCACCCGTGGTTGGAGGCAGCCTTGCCGCCTCGGGCCTGGAGCCAGGCCTGGATAGAGTCGCAGAGGATAATTCAAACCTCGAAGACAATAATGCGGCGTCAAGCGACCCTACAAGTCTCTCTGCTAGTCTCCCTCCACAAAACGTCGCAGAGTCAAACAGTATAAAGTCTTCCGGACACCCTGCCGGTCAAGCCTCCCCAAGTACCCCTGGCACCCCGAGCACGCGTGTTCAGTTTGCCCGATTCGATCCTCCAGCCCCCCAACCATCGCACTCCCGACACAACTCTGCCGATAATCCCGAAGCCGCCAAGTCGAGGAGCGCCTCCATCATGTCCAAGCTCAAGTCCCTTACGCCAACCTCTCTCCAATCTACACAGCCTCCTTCGCTCGACTTCGAAAACCCGCAGTCAGCCGCAGCCTCCCCCACGGCTAGCCGTTTTGCCAGCAGAGTGTCAGACACTTTGCACGAACAAGACGAAGGGACGGATGCAGACATGGACGGCGAAGCCGATGCCGACGTAGAGGAGGAGGCGGACGAGACACAGACCGCGAGACCTCTCAGGAAAAAGAAGCGCAGGATGCGCCGCTTCGTCAAGGGCGACGGATCAGCTCCCACCTCTCCGTTTCGATTTCCCGGCGATGGCGATGCGCTGAGCTATCGGTTCTTGAGACGCCGTGCTAGCATGCCAGACACATCCGTGTACGACCACGCTCTCTCCGAGGGCGAGACTACTCGACAACGCAGGCGACGCCCCTTTGTTAGACGCGGCCATTCCTTTGCCAACACCGGAGCCGCGCAACACGAAACAGACATTGAAGCTCTGGAAAGCCCGACTGTTGTGGGTCGTCGTCATGGCCATCATCGTCGGATTACTGTTTTCGGAGGTGGCGGTGTCTCTGACGGTGACGCCATCATGCATCGCCGGCCGTTCTTCCACTCGGAACGTGCCTCTAACTTTGGTGCCCAGAAATGGAAGCAGGTCAAAAGTACTCTGAAGCTCTTGCGTCAAAGGAAGGATGACCGCATTGACTACTACAAGTCCACCGAGTTGATGGCCGAACTTAGAGCTGGAGCTCCTGCTGTTCTCATGTTTGCCAGCATGATCCAGCGAGATGAAAACGGGAACAAGCGGATCCCAGTTCTGCTGGAGCAACTGAAACTGACAGTAACAGACAGCAGGCCGGGACCTGAAGACGAAAAGGAGTACCGCCACGCTTTCACCCTGCAGCTAGAATACGGAAGCGGCGCCAGTCGAATGGTCTGGACCGTTGTTCGCTCTATGAAAGACATCTACAATCTTCACTTCCGCTATAAGATCGCCCTAAATAACGACATGTATCTGCCAGGCAGTGCCTCACGACCTAAGCAGCCAAACTTCCCCTACTACGTGTTCCCCTACCTGCGAAATCTAGTCAAGGGTGGGAAGCTCATTGACAAGGAGATGGCAGAGGCCAGCGCTGGAGAACAGGTTGCCGAGGAACAAGGTCAAATCCTACCCAGGGACGATGCTGAAGCTTCCGGCAGTGACGATGGCGGCAACACACACCCGCGCCGCAAACGGTCCATCGTTAACTTGTTTGCGAGACGCCGCTCGACTGGCCTCGCCGACAATGGCGAAGGTCCTAGCGACGACGGCCCCGAGGCTGCGCGCCAGCGTTACATGGAGAAGCAACGACGAGCCTTGGAGCAGTACTTCTCCAAGTTGATTCGCTGGCTGATGTTCAGAGCCGACAGCAACCGTCTTTGCCGATTTCTCGAACTTTCCGCCCTCGGCATTCGTCTTGCCGCTGAGCACAGCTATCACGGCAAGGAATGCTATCTACATATCCAATCCGCTAAGGGCCCCGACTTCCGCCGTGTGCTGACGCCTGCTAAAGTTATTGCTCGCCACAGCCGCAAATGGTTCCTCGTTCGTCAGAGCTATATTGTTTGTGTCGAGGCAGCGGAAAACATGAACATTTATGACGTCTATCTCGTCGACTCCAAATTTAGTATCGCGGCCAAGAGACATGGCGTCAAACGAATCACGTCCAAGAAGGATGACTTCGACTTGACCACGGAAACACCTTCCAAGTCACACACGATTACTCTCCGAAATGGAGAGCGCAAGCTTCGCCTCTTTGCGAGACACCACTCGGTTATGAGACAGTTCCAGGAGTCCATCAACGAAATGCTGAAGCAGACCGTGTGGTCTCACCCGAAGCGATTTGGGAGCTACGCCCCCGTCCGACAAGGCGTATTCGCACAGTGGCTTGTTGACGGACGCGATTACATGTGGAACGTCTCTCGTGCCATTAACATGGCCAAGGATGTCATCTACATTCACGACTGGTGGCTCAGCCCCGAGCTGTACCTGAGACGCCCTGCTGCTATCAGTCAGAAGTGGCGTCTGGACCGTCTCCTGCAGAAGAAGGCCAGTGAAGGAGTTAAAGTTTTCGTCATCATCTACCGAAACGTTGAGGCGGCTATCCCCATTGATTCCGAGTACACCAAGTTTTCGCTGCTGAATCTGCACCCCAACATCTTTGTTCAGCGGTCACCCAATCAGTTTAAGAAAAACCAGTTCTTCTTTGCTCACCATGAAAAGATTTGCATCGTCGACCACGACGTTGCTTTTACCGGTGGCGTGGATCTTTGCTTTGGAAGGTGGGATTGCCCGCAGCATCCCATCGTTGACGATAAACCAACAGGTTTCGAAATGCACGACGCGCCTAGGGATATGGAACATTGCCAGTTGTTCCCTGGCAAGGACTACTCCAACCCACGTGTGCAAGACTTTTTCCGTCTTGGCGAGCCTTACGAGGAAATGTACGACCGCTCCAGAGTCCCGCGAATGCCATGGCATGATATTGGAATGCAGGTAGTTGGGCAGCCCGCTCGTGACCTGACGCGCCATTTCGTTCAGAGATGGAACTATCTTCGCCGTGGTCGCAAATCAACCAGACCACTGCCATTCCTGCTGCCGCCACCGGAGGCTAATTTCACCGAGCTCGAGTCGCTAGGATTGACTGGTACCTGTGAAGTGCAAATGTTGAGGTCTGCCAGCAACTGGTCCCTCGGCCTGGAGGAAACGGAGCACAGCATCCAGACCGCCTACGTCAAGATGATTGAGGACTCGGATCATCTTGTCTACATCGAGAATCAGTTCTTCATCTCTAGTACCGAAGCCTACAACACTCGCATTGTCAACAGGATCGGCGACGCGATCGTGCACAGAATCGTTCGAGCCCACGGGAATGGAGAGAGCTGGCGCTGCATCATCCTTATCCCGCTCATGCCTGGCTTCCAAAATACTGTCGATGAGCAGGAAGGCACAAGTGTACGACTGATCATCATGTGCCAGCTGCGAAGTATCTGCCGGGGCGAGAATTCCATCTTTGGCCGCCTGCGTGCTGCTGGAATCGATCCCGAGGACTACATTGACTTCTTTTCCCTTCGTCAGTGGGGTATTATGAGTACCAATGCTGTCGTTACTGAGCAGTTGTACATTCATGCCAAGTGTATGATCGTGGATGACCGTGTGGCCATCATCGGCTCTGCCAATATCAACGAACGCTCCATGGTTGGCCATCGTGATTCCGAAGTTGCCGCAATTGTTCGCGATACCGACATGGCATGGTCTACCATGGGCGGCAAACCGTATCAAGTTGGCAGATTCGCGCACACACTACGCATGAGATTGATGCGTGAGCACCTAGGTCTAGATACCGATGCAATCCAGGAAGAGGAGCGCGGGAGTGACGATAACGACGAGACATTCGAGGACCAAATGGACAACATCTACGACAACAGAGCTACATCTGCGAGCGGCTTTTCCAAGGACGAAGTCAGCTTACCAGCTCGTCCTAGGTTGCAACACATCCGAAGCTTTAACAGTGACCTCGATATTGACATGGCTAAAGCGGTAGACCCCGCTGCGTGGTCCTCGGACGACGATGGAAAGCAAGAGGACAAGGGCAAGACGACAGATGGGGAGACGGCTTCGCAGGCTAAGCGTCGCCTCGACGATGTTTCAGGCTACGGCGCGGATCACTGGAAAGATGCCGAGCAATCTGGTCTCGGTCAGGGCAGAGACTCTGTTATTGTGAATGGCCACGAATTCCTGGTCCGGAGCATCGACTCCATGGGCAAAGGAACCCTGGCAGACCCTGAGCAAAAGGATCCGCAGGATCGCGAGAGTCACTTGTCGGAGCTCGTCAAGGATAAGCAGCTTCCACCTCTTCCGCCATTTGACGAGCGTGCTGCCGATGTCGACGATGTACGGCCAGCTCAGCTAACTACACTACCCGAATCCAGTGAAGTTGACGCTAAGGAGGACGTCCTGGGTGCGTTCCGGTACATGGCTGCTGAGATTAAGATGGCAACCATCACAAAGGACTGCATGGTGGACCCGATTGCTCCCGAGTTCATCGACGACGTCTGGAACAGGGTGGCGCGCAACAACACCAAGCTCTATCGCAAAGTCTTCAGATGCATGCCAGATTCAGAGGTCAAGACATGGGCCGACTATCGCGACTTTGTTGCGTACAATAAGAAATTTCAAGAGACAATGGAGGTTCGCACAGCCTCGGAGGAGCCAGAAGCCATGAGCGAAGCCAGAGGCAGCATCAACCGCACGGCCAGCAGTGGTGCCATTGGTATCTCTGTGCCAGATCTGGAGGCACTGGCGAGCATCACCGGCGAGGACACTGAGAAGCTGGCTGCTACCCTCGACGAGCAGCACAACAACCCAGACGTGACGGGTGAGAATTCAGACGAAGCTGTCACTGGGGAGAAATCCGACGGAGCTCTTGACGAGAAGGTGGCGATGGCGGCGGCAGACCAAGAGCGCGAGGTGGGCGTTGAGGTAGAGAAGCAATCTACAAACCCAGAAACGCTGGAGCGTAAGACGACAAGCTTTGCCAACCTTGAGAAGGCGCCAACTAGGGATACCGCCGCCGCTGCCGCCCAGGCCCAGTTTGGCTCCGTTAAGAGGCGGCGTCGCGCGGCCACTAAGGGAAGCCGTCGCTGGTCTAATAACATTGACGATATGCCTTCTCGGACCGAGGCCGAGGGTCTGTTGAGGATGGTCCAGGGCAATCTCGTCGAGTTTCCCTACGATTGGCTCGTTACGGAAGAGCACAATGGCAACTGGGGATACCAGGTGGATGGAGTTGCTCCGCTGGCGATTTAGTAAGTCAATGATGATAATACGAGTGCGAGGAGATGAGATACTAACCGCGGGTAGTAACTAATGCCGCCGGCACACGTCAGCCACTGCGAAGACACACAGACACACAGAGACACACACACATGCACAAGACGAAGATTGGCGATGCGTCTTCATTAACACACTTAGACTCTATTTCTTTTAGCTTGATTTTACGTTGGCATTGCGTGGGCGTTTGTCGGCTTTTGCTGAGACACATTGGAATATTCAATTCACGTTCTTCTTCTTTTGTTCAATTATATATACACGGTAATAATACTTCAAGGGAGGAGGTACACATACTGATACATGGTGGTGATACATTATATATAGCGTATGCTCTTTTTCTAGACAATGAGAATTCAGTTACAGGAACGTGTCCAACGCTCTCTTCCTCCGCATGCGACTCCCTCCTTTTTGTACAACATGATGTGACCTGAGGACCAACCGGCCGTTCAGACCCTCTCGCTGACCCAGATGGCACCGCGACAACCCGCGCGGATGACGCCCGTGAGCAGCCAGTGCGGGTCCGCCTTCTTCGCGTCGTGCTCGACCGCGTGGTCCAGGTGCTCCAGCTCCTCGTCCCTGATCCTGCGCAGCGTCGCGATGAGCTCCCCAAACTCCTCGCCGACCTCGGCGCCCTCGGCCTCCCACGCGGCCACCATCTCGAGCAGGGTGCGGATCTGCTCGTTGTAGTGGCCGCCAATCTCCGTCTCGACGGCCTCGGTGCAGGCCATGGCGGCCTCGCGGCCGAGCACCGCCGTCGTCCAGCCGAGCCCGGAGGCGAGCGCGGACCAGACCGGGTACAGCGCGGTGGGGCGCACGCGGTGCCGCGCGAGGAGGGCCTCGAAGACGGCGAGGTGCCCGGCCTCCTGGTCGTGCATGTGGCGCATGAGCGGGCGCAGGTGCGGGTGGGCGCGGAGGAGGGGCGGCGTCTGCGCGGCGTAGATGAGGACGGCGGCGAGCTCGCCGGCCTGGTTGACGCGGAGCGCGGAGGAGAGGAAGGCGCGCTGCTCGGCGGTGAGCGGCTTGCGAGGCTTGGAGGAGGAGGAGGAGGAGGAGGAGGAGGAGGAGCTGGTGGTGGTGGTGGTGGGTGTGGCGAGGAGGGTGGGAGGGGTGGTGGTGAGGGTGCGGCGGGAGGAGGAGGAGGACGGCGACGAGCATGTGCAGAGGCGACGCGCGGGTCGGGATATGCGTTGCGCGAAGGCGGACATGCTGGTGGGTTTGTGAGTTGTTTTTTGGCGGTGGTGGGAATTGGCCTGGGAGCGCAAAGGGTCGAGGTCGTGGGATGGCCTGATGAAGCTCGGCAATGTTCAAGCTTATTTGGGTTGCTCCCGGTGTAGCTCCGAAGTGTACCTGCGACGACGACGGACTTACAAATGTGGATCCGGGTGGATCTGTTGGCGTAGCATGTAGTGTGACTCGGAAAAACACTATCGCCGTCCTCCGCTGCTGTGCCACCAAATTGGAGCCACTCGCGTTGTGGCTGCGCAGCGCGACACCACCAAGCCAAGTCCTGCGCTACATTGTTCCATCACCCAACTTGACTGAAAACCCAGGTGCCTTTTCTTACTCGCCCCTGGCCCTGAAAACCTTTCACACTTTTCCATTTCTTTTCTCTTCTTTGCCTTTTCGATTATTTTACCGACAGCTTTCCTTCTTTTAATGTATTCTTCACCACACTCCTAATAATAGACGACAAAGCGAGACGCAAACCCACGCTTGCAACTCACGAATCAAAGCTTCGACTTGCGCGGAAAATCGACCGTTCAACTGGGAAAAATACCTGACTGTACAACCAATATACACAATGGCTGACTTCGAGGCTGATCTTTTCGATCTCGCCGGCGGCGACTCCGATTCGGAGGGGTCGGTTGTCGACGACCGCAGACGCTCCGCGTCGCCTGCAAAGAGAGGTTCCAAGACAAAGAAATCTAGGCACGATGCGGATGGCGAATCAGAGGAAGAAGGCGAAGCGTGAGTAGCTACTCTTCTGCACCTGGCCATCCATCTCGCATCGTGAGATACGATGGCCGCGGGATGCATCGCGCGTACTAACCTGAGGGGAACAGCTTCTCAGGGCCGGGCTCGCCCAACTCGCTAGATTCAGCGCCCATGGATGAATCAGACTCGGACGACGACCAGCCAAGGGCTCGCGGCGGCAGCGGCGCTCGCGGCGGCAGCGACGAAGAAAAGTACCCCGTCGACGGCAAGTTTCGCGACGAGGCGGAGAAGGCGGAGATCATGGCGATGCCCGAGTTGAAGCGTGAGCAGATCCTGGCCGACCGCGCCAACGAGATCGAGCGACTGCGTCAGAACCGCCTACTGCGGCAGATGGTCACGGACACGCAAAACGACGAGCGCAAGGCCGGCAAGAAGCGCAGCGCCGACAGCGCCGACCTCGACGGCGACGAGGACGATGAAGAATCGGCGGCCGCTCGGGGAAAATCTTCGCGGCACGCGGCCAGTGGCGGCACAGCCATGGATGCGTTGCGCCGCGCGAGGGCGGACAGGCAGAAGCGCAGGGAAGATCACGAGCGGCGCCGGGACGCGTACTCGCCGGGGCGTGACTCGGACGACGAGGCGAGCGAGGACGGGTACCGGCGCGGCGGCTCCCGCACGCCGGACAAGGAGGAGAAGAAGGATGAGCCGAAGCCGGAGCTGCGCGACTTTGAGAGGGTGCGCCTGGGACGTAACGAGTTCGCACAGGTGTGCTTTACGCCTGGTTTCGAGTCAGCAATCACGGGCTGCTTCATCCGCATCGCCCTGGGTCCTCATCCAGAGACGGGCGTGGAGCAGTATAGAATGGCCATCATCAAAGGTACGTGCGCGGCGTGTATTTGCATCGATGGCTTCGTAAGCTAACGTGATGCAGGCTTCACAACCGGGAGACCTTATGCACTGAGTGGTCCCAACGGTACCTTTGTGACGGATCAATATGTCAAGGCGGGGCACGGAAAGGCTATTAAGGAATTCCCTTTCATTGCCGCCTCCAGTGGCAAGTTCACAGAGGTACGATGGCGCAGCGTGTGATGCGACCAGCCAGACCTTTCTAACAACTCCTGCAGAATGAAATGAACCGCTACCAAATAACATGCCACAACGAAAACGTCAAGACGCCGCTCAAAGTCGCCCTGAACAGCAAGGTTGACCAGATCAACGGCCTCCTCACGCACAACTGGACCAACGAGGAAATCAAGGCGCGCCTGGCTCGTCGCAACGAGCTGCGCAAGCGCTTCGACCCGGCCGAGCGGGAGCGCGTCGCGCGCCTGCTCGAAGAGGCCACCGTCGCCGGCGACGAGGAGCGCATGGCCACGCTGCAGGAAGAGCTGGACAAGCTGGGCACGCAGCGGCTCGCCTTCAAGACGAGCCTCGGGCCGTCCAAGTCGGCGTCGACGTACGACTCGGGCGCCGTCAAGATGTCGACGGAGCAGGACCGGCTCGCGGCGCGCAACAAGGAGAACCGCCGGCTGAACCAGGAGGCGGTGCGCCGGGCGCAGCTGCGCGAGAAGGCGCGGGCGCGGGAGATTGAGATGTCGCTGAGCCGCGGGGAGATGGTGCAGGAGGACCCGTCGCGGCGGCTGCGCACAAAGGCCAAGTTTGTGCACGACGTCAACGAGTCCGGCCCGGAGGCGGGGAGCAAGCCGGCGAGCGGCGTCAGCACGCCGACGACGACGACGGCGGCGGCGGCGGTGAACGGTGCGGGCAAGTTGCTGCCGCACCTGGCCAAGTTGCAGGATCGGAAGCTGGCGGAGGATGGCAAGGGCCTGCCGACGATCCACAAGCCGCTGATGGACGACGACGTGATTGGGTCGCTGGATCTAGATATTGACATTGATATCTAACAGGATAACAGCCCGTCGTTTTTTTAGTTTTTTTGCGTCTTGTATCTGGGTTGTTTTGGGGGGAGTTTGTGGGACGCACGAAGGGGAAACGAGGTGAGGATCGGCATGGGAGAGAGAGAGAGAGAGAGAGAGAGAGAGAGACGGACGGGGTTAGCTTGTATCATTCATATACTCGCATCTTTATTAGCAATCGGAGCAAAAAAGTGTCTTCATTTCAAGGGGGGGGTATAACGCAGGGAGTTGATCGCATTATAGGGCGCCGTCTTTCATGGGGAAGGGAGTACATGGCGTTTTTTTCTATAGGTCTGTGATCTGGGGGAAATTGCTAATTCAACCTCAATATCATTAAAAATAAAATTCTTCTGTCATTCACCTTGATGATACTGTCCTTTCGGAAACCAACGCAACACACTGCTGGGGGGGGGGGGGGAAAAAAAAAAAAAAACCACCCGGGCCCACCTAACCACAAAAAAATTTTTTAAATCATAATTTGGAGAAAGGAGGAGGGGGGGGGGGGGGGGGGGGGGGGGTATAGCATGGTGAGGCTGATGAGGCATAAGCAACATCATTCAGAAGGATTGTCACTCTTTTATATGACGGCAAAGTACTGAAACCTTGGAGAAAGCTCATCCGTCATGTCAAATCCCGCTTCATCCGTGTCAGGTCACGCCAACGATACTTGTACTTTTGTCTCTATATTAAGTAGCACCATTCTCCAAGTAAACAAGTCCTCATCTATATCAAACGCTGTGCCATACCAAGTCTATCGTTGCCCGCAAAAAAAAAAAAAAAAAAAAAA
>MWMN01000001.1:1074905-1174398 GCA_002968875.1 Cordyceps cicadae | reverse complement strand
CAAAAAAAAAAAAAAAAAAAAAACACCATCCGAGTCCAACTCGACAGCCTTCTACTCCCTCTTCCGCCTCATCACCTCCGGCAGCGTATCCAACCGCCGGGTATACCTCGCCACCAGCTGCAGCACCACCCACAGCAGCGCAAACTTGACCCCCTCCAGCACGTCCGCCCACCGGGACACGGCGCTCCCCGTCGCCGCCGGCCGCCCTCCTCCGTCCTCCTCCACTTCCTGCTCCTGCTCCCACCTCGCGCAGACGGCCCGGAACTGCGCCGGGTCGTCCGTGATGACCGCGTCGACCGCGCCCCCGCGCGCCAGCAACCAGCGCATCCAGCGCTCCCCGTTGACCGTCCACGCGAGCAGCGGCGGCGGCGGNGGGGGGGGGGGGGGGTGGGGGGGGGGGGGGGGGGGGGGGGGGAGAAGGAAGCCTGGACTGACCTTGATGTCGAGGATGCACCACGTCCTCTCCATGCCCTCCTCCGTCCGCAGCAGCTCCAACACGTCGCTCAGCCGCGGCATGCCCAGGTGCGGCGCCCTCGTCGTCCTCAGCGTGCGGACGTACGCCCAATCGCAGTCGGCCAGCCTCCTGTCCACGCCGAAGCAGCGTTTCAGCGAAGCGTCCTTGTCTCATCCGTCAGTTTTTTTAAAAAAGAGCCAGCAGCGGGAGAGGGAGAGAGAGAGAGAGAGAGAGAGAGAGAGATGCGCACGCACATGGGACATGACGACGACGCCGTCGCGGGTGAGGTGGACGTCCGTCTCGATGGCGTGGGCGCCGGCGGCGAGCACGGCGGCGCGCATCGCCTCGAGCGTGTTCTCGGGCCACCGCGCGGCGTAGCCCCGGTGGGCGACGGTCTGCGGGAGGAGCCTCGCGGGGTCCCTGGCGGAGGGGATGGCGGTCGCGAACGGCGCTTTTTGCGGGTTTCACAGAGTCAGCAGAGGTGCTTTTTTTTTCTTTTTTTTTTTTTTTTTTCGTCAATGTGGTTGAGTTGTTGCGTCCTGTCGGGGTCTCCGGTTGCGCAATGGGCTTTCTTTGTTGGCCGAGGTCCGGGCACCTGAGGAGCTGCGCACGCAGTGTGGACGTTACGTACCGTCTGGGAGGTTGTCAAAGATTGAGTCGGGATCCGTGTCGTCCATGGTTCTCTGAAGGGGGAAAAAAAGAAAAGAAATGGCAAAAGATAGAGGCGAAGCAAAAGCGCTATGTTGGGGTGTGTAGATGGCAAGATTCATGGACGCATTATAGACTGAGAAACCACCTGACGTACATCCCCGTCGCCTGCTTGCCGCCGCCGGAGATAAGCGCAAGCCACGGGTCCCGGGCCTCCCACCAACTCCGCCCGCAGTCCGAGACGGAGCTTTATTGCGGCCGATTTCACGCCTACAGTCTCGGGATGATAGGAAGGGACGGGCAAAAAATATAGGCGTATATATTTGTGTGGAAAAAGTCTCTTCATCGTTGACTGTACACACCAGGAGCAGGCACGCACGGCACGGACGTTGTCGCGTATCGCCAGCGACATTCATTGATCCGCTGGCTCCGGACTTTAACTCGTTGTCCGCTTGGCACAACTCGCGCAGTTCGATTTCCAGGCAGCTTCAAACAATATTGACTTCGGCAGAGAAATGGATAAGAAAAGGAATAGATATGGCATGAATAGATACAAAAAGAAAACAAGAAAAAAAAACCCCCCAACTCCACAGCCAGCCCATACCCAAGAAATCAACCCAGTCGCTCGCTACCTTGCCTTGACACCGTCTCCCCAGGAACCAAAATACAAGCATGCGTCATAGTACACAAAACCATCCAAACATTTGCCATTTAGATCAAATAGCCATCAATCGCATCCATATTGAAATGCTCAGCCCCTGCCGCCTGCATCTGCTTCTGATAACCTCTCCCCAGCTGCTGCTGCTGCTGCTGCTGCTGCTGGCCCACCACCGGCGGCGAGACTTCCTCGCCCGAGCTCAGGCTCTCGTCGCTCAAGCTTAGCACGCTCTGCGGCGCTTCCGACGCTGTAAAGTCGCCAAGGCTGAAGCTGCTCAGATCCCACGAGTCTGGCGACCACTCGCTACTCGCTTTGCCTGTTGCCGCGAGCATCGTCGGCGGCTCCCCATGCACGACCGTCGCGCCCCCGTAGATGGCGTTGTAGACGTTGTCCAGGCCGCTGTCCATCGACCCCAGCAGCGCCTCCCACTCGTGATTGTTGACGCCGGTGACCGCCTTGTTCGAAAACTGCGTGTTGCTCATCATGTTGGCCAGGTGTATCTGCGCCTGTTGGTCCAGCGGCGGCTGCTGTTGCGGTAGAGCCTGGGCGTCGGGTGGCGATTGTGACCGTGATTCCTTGTCCGGCGTTGTATGTAGAGAGAGGTAGTCAAGGTTCGGCCGGGTTGCCAGCAGAGGAGGATTTGCGCCTTGGCTGCCGCTCGGCAGCTGAGACATGCACATGTAGTCTTCTGCCCGGGCGAACCGCTCCGACTGGACGCTCTCAAAGGAACCGCGGCTGCGCGCCAGTTCTAGGTCAGAGTCGGGCGAGGCCAGCATCGGCACCGTCAATCGTCTCGATGTGTCCTGAGTGGTAGGGGCATGCTGTGCCTGTGGTTGTAGCTGTGGCTGTTTCTGTTTCTTATCGCCGGAGCTCTTCCGCCGTCTGGGCTTTTCTGCCGTGGGCGAAATGGACGTTGAGCCACGGCGCAGACTGGACAATGAGGCAGCGGGCGATGGTAGTGATGCTCCCTCTACAGTCACAAGAGTGCTCGCGATTCTTCGCAGATCAACACAGCCAGGGGAGCGTAACCGATCAACAGTGCTCACCACAGAGTTGACGAGACGCTGGTTTTCCTGGGCAAGCTTGCTCTCTGCCTTGAGATCCACGACCTGGTACAGCAGCGCCAGCGCGCTGATGGTTAGCAGATCCCCCTTGTTCAGGCAGAAAGAGAACGACAGGCTGCGCTCTTCTAGAAGCTCGGAAATCTGGATCATGTGCTTGCTAGAATCCGCAATGGACATGAGCGCTGGGGCCGCCTTGTTACCCAAGCCAGAGCCAATGGCAGGTCGATAGATAAGGGTGCGGATAAAGTAGTATGCCAGAGCCTACTTGCATTAGTAGGGGGGACTAAACTGCCATCTCCGTCAGGTGCTTACCAAAAGAGGGGATCGGCTTCCAGTGATGTCAGTGGATGGTTTGTCTTGCGCAAACCTCAGCCGTAAGTGGCCCGGTAGCGCATCGTACCAACCGTCCAGCTCACTCTCCAGCGTATGCATTTGCTTTAGTGAGAGATCGTAGGTGGCTGCAGACGGGTAGTTCTTTTCAAGAACCTTGGCCAGGATGCGAGTGGCACGGAAGAGGGCCAGTGCACTTGACAAACGCGTATGCTCGCCAGGAAGAGTAGGCTGGAAGCCTTTTTCGGTGACGTACTCATCGTCTGTGTCAGAGGGATATTCAACCTGTAAGTCATCTTCACGCAGGAGTTTAGGGAGGCCTAGCGTGGCGGCGGAGAAGCTGCAAGGACGTCAGCGGCGGTGCTCGGAGACGTTGCCGTGCGAGATGCCTACCAATCCACAGTGTAAAGCGTCCAGAAGACCTTTTTCCGCGTTTCAAGTGTTAGTGCGCCAAAAGAAAACCGCTTTTGGCTTTGGTGAAGGCCGAGGCGATAGGCTAGGCCGACGGCTATGGACTTGTAATGCTGCAGGCGTCTATAATCAGCTGTGAGAGAGCAGTACAGCAGCGCAAGCACGAGGCACTGGAGGGCGCTCATGGTGTTCTCCAGTAATACCGCTTCCAACGCGATGGTCCACTGGAGCTCACATGCTGCCAGCTGGTCCAGGTCAGGATTTGAGGACGAGAGGCCGGCAAGGCTAAAGACGAGGTAGAGCTGGGCGATTTTGTAATTGCACTTGACCTTTTCGGGGTCGGCAACGAACTCTTCGTAGACGCGCAAAAAGGTGGGCTTGTGAAGGGCGGGGAAGAGAGAGGCCCATTCCTGAAAGTAGACGTTGACACATCGGTCAGTGAAGAGGCGAGGTGGTATCCTGAGGGAAGCCTCGGGTGGGTTAGGCGTGAGAGGTGGGCAGCCTTGCACATGCAGGAAAGCCTCGGGATTGAATTCGTTGCATGGTTTGCCGCTTTGTTGCAGCTTACGTTTGAGGGCGGCTGTAGAGAGAGAAAAAAAAAAGTCAGTATGAGAAAGGCGGCGGACATGTCATGTCAGCCACCAGCAGGTAGCCAGGAAACCTACTAATGAATGTGCGGCCACTGGAGGCGCCCATGAAGTAGGCGTCAGAGTTTTCGACGCCTAGTAATAACGGTGAAGCTTGCACTCGAAATGTGTCCTCATTGTCGAGACTTGACTCCTTCGAGGTCGCAGTACCGGCCGCACCTGTGTGCTGGTGAGCCGGGGCCGACGCCGACGCCGACGCCGACGCCGTCGAGAGGCGGCGGGGTCCGGGGCCTTTGTGCATGGCGGATAGCATGTCGATCTTTTCGTCCTTTTCGTCGACAAGGTCCTTGAGCTCGCGGACTTCGGTCTCGAGGGCGCGGACGCGCTCTTCAAGGGACTCGGTGTAGCCGCGAGGGAAGGCTCGGCGGGAGAGCTTGTCGCTGGTGCGGCACTCGAAGCCGACGTTGGCGCACTGAGAGCAGGTCGGGCGGACGCCATCACAGCGAATCTTCTTGCTACGGCAGCGGTCGCAAGCCTGGGCGATGCGGCTCTGTGCACTGGTGCCGACCTTGATGACCTTCATGGGCAGTATGCCAGGCATTTTGGCGGATCGAATTCGCGCAAACGGCCTTGCTCTCTTGTTGAGCGAGAAAGGGGGAGAGAGAGTGCGTTTGTCGACCAGGCGGGCAGGCGTTTGTAAATTTCACTGTGTGATTTTCGTGGTTTCAGAAATATCCTGGTTCCCTGGCGCAGCACCAGCGCGGAGAATGAATCATGCGTCTTGGCGCCTCAGATTGGCCGTGATGTTATAACTCGACTTTGTGTGGTGGAAAACGGCTGCAGGACAGGTCGCCGTGCGCGGAAAACTGAGGCGCTGGTCAAGCGGCAGCTGGTTGACTAAGAAGACGGGCGAGTCGTGGCTCGGGTAAGCGGAAGCGGAAGCGGAAGCTGGTGATGGATGATGCACGCAACCCGTCCAGCTTGAGGAGCGATATTTTAACGCAATCCAGCGCAGGAGACCGAACCGCACTTAATCGTTCAATAATGCCCAAATTTATCGAGTAAAGCCGGAGAGTAGTGACTACGGAGGAAAGATCAAGTTGACGAATGTTACCCCGGCCAAGGCAAGAAAGAATGGGCCGTCCCTGTCCGTCCCTGTACAGTGCGGGTCTTGGAATGGCATTAATATTTACCCTTGTCGTATTACCAGTATTCCAGTATTCCCAGTCAATTCTTTGCAATATTTACTACCTGCCCTTGTCTGGTTGGACAAACTGCCGAAACCCACTGTCGACCCGCCGGGGCAAACCGGGGTACTTACTAACTAGTTAGTATTTACCTACCCTAGTAAATAGGTGTAGTCAAGTGCCTACCTAATAAAGTCGCCACGAACTTGCTCTTTGTTCTTCCTCTTCTTCCCCTTCTTCCCCTTTCCCGCCTCACCAACTCAGCAAGGCCGGACAACCGAGCGTCGAGACCGCATCGGTCATCAAGAACCGCCCCCCTAATCCATCCCGACACACCAACTCACCGACTTCCCATTTTCTTTCGCGACGGTACGCGAGAGAGTTGGCTTTTTCGCCAATGCCTAGCCCAGCCAGCCAGTGCTAGTTTGAAGTTTGAAGCCAATCAACTAGGCCAACCACTCACTCCCCCGACCCAGTCGCAAGCCAAGACTAATAAAGCGAGAACTGATGAAGCAGCCACACAAAGTTAAAAGAAAAACTGGAATTCCGGGGGTGGGCCATTACCGTGGCGTCTTGCACAACCCCAAGGTAAACCCAAAGTGGGATGACAACTGCGTGTCCCGGACGCCTTTGCCTTCGCGTATCGCCATGAGACTCGCGATTCCGACTCCATCCTGTCGTCCGGGTACTCTGGGGAACCCAGGCTAAAATGGTGGGCCAACTCCTACACGGTGATGCTCCTGTACGATGGTGTAAATTACTGTCGATCCGTCTAGCCTCCCCCTCGCTGCAAACTATTAGCCCTCCCACGTCGCTTCGTCGTTCCGAATCGCCCAATCCTAACCACAAGCATTACAATCACCATTGGCAGGCAACACGATCGGGTATTGATGGGATTCTTCACACATAATCGCTGCTTTCAGCTGCGCGATCCAGACACATCAGCTCGGAGCCCAGCGCCATCACGCCACATTCTAAAGAGCGGCGTTGACCTCTTCCGAAGCCATCCGAACCAGCACTTATCTACTTGCCCAACCTTTGCTTCAGTTTCCTACTCAAGGCTGATGTATGCTTTTGGTTCTATGACCTGCTTGACAGCGGTCATGATGACTCTCGGCACCGACTGAACCACTACCTCTCTGCCTGACCAGCAAGCAAGCACCACAAGCCTTTTAGCTCGAGCAACTCCAACTCACGGCTACAAAGTTGCAATTGGATATGTTGCCTTGTTGTAGATCACAGGGTCAACGCCTGTTTTTGCTTGGCCGCACTTTGTACTACGTAGGAAAAGAGCTGGGCATAGCCCGCTGCTACACGGCAGCGAATTGTGCAATGGTCGCAGCAAACTCAGCCTCCTAAAAATTCAAGACTGTAGCCTTGACATATTTTGTATTAATCTTCAAGTTTTAAATCGAACAGCACTTGATCAAGTCTATCTAAGCTCGTAGCGCGATGGCCGGCTTGATACTTCGGAATCCACTTCCTACAACCTAAATAGCCGCGTTGCTCGTTTGCTTGTTTTCCCTCGTACATGCACACGCAACAACGAAATGGCGTCGAAACTGTCAGAACATCCCGAGACACGGCCGCTCTTTATTTCCGGAACATTTTTCCGGAACATTAAGCTCACCCCCCTTGCTGGCATGGGCCATAACAGGAGACGCCTCCAACACCCCGGCCGTAGAAGCCCTCGCCCGTCCTGCCAAAGTCGACGGCTACGCACGATACCCGGTACGCGGCTGCGACTATCCCGCCGCCATCCCGAGTGACGAAATATCATCTTCAATCGATGGACTCTTGCTCAGCTTTGAGAATCCATCGCAGCGTAAAAAGCTCGACGATTTCGAAGGAGAAACGTACACGGCAACTCCCGTTTCCGTTACTCTCCCGAAGCAGACATGTACGTTTGGGCCGGGGAACGTGATCAGCTTTCTACAGAACCCTGGGATTTATCAACTTTCGAAAAAGAAAGACTGCAGGATTGGCTGGATCTTTTTGAGGGAATGGTTTTAGTTGGTGATGAATAAGAATCAGAGTTCACTTCCCCAACTTGCCACCCAGCTATCGAGCTGTCTCCCAGATTCCACACGCAATTATTAAGTTTGGTCTCGATCATGACTTTGGCTCGGGGGGTTTTAGTTCTGGTAAATATTAATAAACCAAACTACTTTGTACAGACAATGCCATGCACAAAATATTTTAGGTGCCCTGCTATGAAAAGAAGGCCTATGAATATGTGCATCTTGAGAGAAGCTCGATGTCAGCCAAGCCAACTTGAAGACAAGCACACTGTTGTCAATGCGTGCGTACATCATTGCCCTTCTTAACATTTTTGACACGTGATGTCGTGTCAGAGCACACTGAATGCTATAAAATAAGTATTAAAGAAAAACAGAAGAAAGAAAATAAGATGAGAAAATAGATTAAATAAAGGGGATAGAAAAGAACGTAAAGGGAATGCAGAGAGAAGTGTACCCACATGTGCAAGTACAGTTAGTGGGTGGCAACATCGATTCATCCCCAACTATGTAGGTACTCTATCTTGAAGACAGGTAAGATGCTTGAGATAGGAAAAATAATTAGCATTTTTAAAAATAACTATAATATAAAAGATAGATTAAATATAAAAGATACTTAAGATACCTAAGATAAATCACATATATAAGATAAAAAAAAACACTTACTAAGGGGTAAATACATGTTGTCTAATGTAACAATACACTAGGCAGTCACGTGCATTACGTGCCTAGACCGAATTCCCATTACGCGTTTGAAGGCATGGGCAGCAACAAGTTCGTTGCTAACAATGTCAACACTTGACGAGAGAGCGAAACTGATTGTTGACAACCCTATTGGAGAGGGTCTTTTAGAGTTCAACACCTTATATGGTCCGTTGGTCGATGCTGGGAGAAACCAAGGTGTGTACATATGATGACCCTCAACTACTAAGCAAAGGGCAAAGGATTGCATTCGCTAACCCTCGTGTAATAAGATCTCACGGCAAGGGCTCTACTTTTAGCTCTTCGGAGTCTCCCAGCTGCCAAACTAGTAACGTCCAGCTGTGGCAGCATCGATGACAGCATAACCCATCTGCTTGCCTGCGTTTCGTCGGATGACTTCAACTTTGACCGTATTAAGCCTCTACTGAAAGCCGCACGCTCCAAAGACGCACAAGATACCTTGATTTGGGACCTTGTTGACGCCGTTGCCGCTGAATCCACACCTCCGCAATCTCTATCAGTCATAACCTCATTCCAACAAACACCGTGGAGGCACAATACAGGAAGCTTCGCCAACACCTCTGAATACCGAAAAGATGTTGATCGAGTCCTTAAGTTGGAACTCGGACCTCTGCACGTCGGTCTACCTAACTTCTTTGATGCCTACTTCAAGGGCGTCAGTGGACTAAGCTCAATCGCAGCAACTGTCTTTGACAGATGTTCTAAGGATACGGAGCCTATCTTCTGGGCAGGGTGGAAAGGTTGGCCAAGCAATGCGAATCAAGATGCAGTCTTGACCTGGTTAAAGGAGATCACGACGAAACTATTGGCCAAGGCCGAAGACCTGGATCCTCCCCAAACTGGCCGCCGACCCCTCGCACAACCGAGGACGCCAATACAAGGCTGCACCGGAGAGCGCAAATTGGACATTGGTTTCGTGAGCGATCCTAAAGCCACGGAGAACAGCAGATGCCATTGGTCTCAAATCCTCGTACCAGGAGAGTTGAAGAGTAATCCCACAGCGGATACTACAGCGAAGTCGTGGCTTGATCTTGGCAGGTACGCTAGAGAAGTTCTAGCTGCACAAGATACACGGCGATTCGTATTAGGATTTACGCTCTACGGATCTCTTATGAGGATCTGGTGTTTTGACCGATTAGGGGGTATTGCATCCGAAAAGTTTGATATTAACAAAGACGGCTATCGATTTGTGTTCTCTATCCTAGGCCTTTTATGGATGTCTCAGAAAGACCTTGGATTTGACCCTACGATTATACAGAACAACGGACAACAGTATATCGATATTTGCCGATCAGGCGAGCCGGAGCGCATCTTCATCACGAAAGTTATAGGCCGAAATCGCTGCATTGCCGGCCGAGCTACGACATGTTGGCTAGCCTACTCAAGTAAGGACCCAAAATCCCGTCTTGTGGTAAAAGACTCATGGCAATACGCTATGCGAGCCGAGGAAGGTAAAATGCTTCAAGAAGCGACAAAAAAGGGTGTGGTCAATATTGCACGGTATTACTATCACGAAACTGTTCAGGTCGATAACGCAGATGATGACGTCTTATCAAATGTCCGACATGGATTGGCAGCTGAAGAGAATCCTCGTTTCGGGCGAAGACTAAGAGCAACTGAAAGAACGCAACAACAAAGTCGCAGTCGCAGTAGCGGCGCGGCTCACAAACGACCGTCCAGTGAGGCTGGCTTTCCAGAATCACCAACCAAGCGTTCAGCAAGCAAGCTTTCTGCTTCGGAAGCTGTAGAGCCAGCACAAAATCGAATACACCGAAGAGTTATTCTTCGCGATTATGGGAAGCCCATCTATCAGGCTAAAACGAGGCAGGCTTTACTCATGGCACTCGAGAAGTGTATTCATGGACACGACTCTCTTTTGGATGCTGGCATCCTTCATCGAGACATTTCTATTAATAACTTGGTTATGGGGCATGATGAGAAAGACGCCTTTCTAATTGATCTGGATGTTGCAATCAAGATACAAAGAACCGAGGCATCCGGCGCGAAGGGCAAGACGGGGACAAGGGCATTCATGGCCATTGGTGCCCTCTCGGGCCAGGAGCATTCATTTATGCACGATCTGGAGTCCTTCTTCTGGGTACTATTCTGGATCTGCATTCACTACAATGGTACTGCCAAAGAAATTGGGCCTACCCGTTTTGACAGCTGGAACTATGAAGATGACAAAACCTTGGTCTTGCTGAAAGCTGGTACAATTTCAGACAAAACCATCTTCTTTGATATTGTATCGGATCACTTCACACCCTTCTGCAAACCCCTGGGGCCTTTGCTAAATAGGCTTCGGGAGGTGGTGTTTCCTGGGGGCACCGCTTCCAGGACGGAAAGCAGGAAGCTTTACTCCCAGATGAAGGCTATTCTAGTTGCAGGCCAGCAGGAAAGCGATTCCATGGTTTAGCTTCCTCTATCTTTCTCTTGTCTATCTTTTTAATCTTGTCTATCTTTTTAATCTTGTCTATCTTTTTAATCCTGTCTATCTTTTTAATCTTGTCTATCTTTTTAATCCTGTCTATCTTTTTAATCCTGTCTATCTTTTTAATCCTGTCTATCTTTTTAATCTTGTCTATCACCCTAATCCCCCCTATTGCTTTTCTATATCCTCTCTGACACTTCTTAGTTTTCTCTACCCACCCCCTTTATTTCTTTTAAATGATGCTTTCTTGTCGGACACGAATGTGTTAGGCTACTAGCATCTTACCTGCAGTCACACGCGTTGACAGGAGATTTGCATGGACAATGTCAATTCAAAATAGCAGGAAGGCCCCCGGCACTAGTTCGTGATTGTTGTCTCCGTCGTTAGCCAGCGTAGCTGCATCGTGCTCTGCTACTTTGTCCATCCTCCATCCTCCATCGATCTCAAGTATGCCACCACACTTTCGTTCTGGAGAAGCTGTGATCTCTAGTTCAGAGGATATCGGGCGTCAGTTTGAACGAGGAATATAGTAAGTCGGGTCAAGTCAATGGCAGCAAGACAGAGAATGGCAAATCAACATCATCATACGCACGCACGCGAAAGAGAGAAGAGGAAGCCTTGGTCTGTGATTCCTAGTAGATTGATGGGATGGAAACATGTGAATACGTACCTCATCTTCCAATTCCACCAACGTATCTTCCAGTATAGAACGCTCAATACCCCTGAGGGAGTCCACCAAGTCTACGTGAGCCTTGTCGACGGCCGCTGTGTCAATCACGGCATGCGCAGCACTGAAAGCGAGCTCCAGCTTCTGCAACTGTCTCACCGCTCGCTCTTGCACCACCGTGAAGGCCCGGAGACGGAAAAGCGCGGCGAGGGGATGGTCCCGGAGGATGGTCTCAAACTCGTGTGCGCGCGCCGTCACGTCCTCCTCCTGCCAGAACACGCACAACGTCCTCTCACCCGCGTTATCCTGCAGCAGGCGGAACTCAAGACCGTCTTCCTCGTTCAGGCACATTAGATGCACAAAGTCGCTCTCCCACCGTGGCGCAGCGTCGCCGTCGCCCTTGCGCATCGTGACGGCCGGCGGTGCGCCGCTGCCAAAGACATGCAGCTTCGCCCGGGCGAGTGGGTCATCCGGCAAGGTGTCGAGGAGAAGGGTAAGCTGCTGCGTCGTTGTTATCGTGTCAATGAAGCCGTAGCTGAAGAGCATCTCGGCCGCCGACTTGCCGTCGCCGTAGGAAATGGTGACCTCTCCTCCCGCGGGGACGTGGGCGCCTGGTCGGATGCGAAGTGACACGTCGCCGCTCGTCTCTTCCTCGTAGTACGCTGTCGCGCTGCCGCCACCAGAGTGGTTCACCATGTCGAGCGCAGGAACCATAGCCTCGCCGGCGTGCGGGAGCTCCAGGCAGCGGGACCGATACCAGGCGTCGACGAGGAGCCAGTCGGACAGCGTGGCTCCATCTTCCTCCCAGAGCAGCGAGTTCCAAAACGGCAGGGCTGTAGATTTGTCGCGTAGTCTGTTGAATTCACTTTCCAGTGCGGCTGCTTTGGCTGCAAGGGCAGTCTTGTAATAAGAGAAGCGTCAGAGGTCATACCATGCGCTCGCTGTATTCTTATTTCGGTAAAACGTACCTCTAATGAAGTCCCTCCTAGCAAAAGCTTTTGAGGTATTGTCCATAACGTGGGGACGGGTATATCTCTTGGTAGAAACCTGATGTATTCGCTCCAGGGACTCGATACACAGCGTCTCGTCCTGTCCCCAGCATGCCTGCCTGAGACTAAATGCACCAATAAGTAAATCATAATGTGCAGCCGAGTCGACTGTAAACTTTGTTAGTCTAGAAACAGTTATTATTATAGATAAGTAGAAGTGTCATGTACCTTTCGATCGACCGCCTCCAGGAGCTGTTTGAAGTTGTGGTCCACCTTGGCATACTCTTCAACGGATGCTCTCGACAACACAAGGTCCGCGGGAACTCTCAAAATTTCCAGAAAATCACCCGAATTTTCTGAAGCACGCAGCTCGTCCTCTGCTACAAGTCCGTAGCCCTTGCCATCAATGTGGCGCATGCCCACCTGTCGAAGCTTGACATCCTGCAGGGTGGCCCAGGCTGGAAAGGACTCGATGGACAACTGAGGAGCGGTCGACATGCTGGGCGGCCTGAGAGGCGGTACGGGGCACTGATGAGAAGAAGGCCTACCAAACTCTCAAGGGTGTTTTCTCTTCTCAGTTGAATGAATCAAGCCGGTGATTGTTCTGGCAATGTGTTGGGAAGGTCCTGTCCGTAGTAGGTAGGAGGTAGGGCGGAGCTTCCGCGCTGCCCCACCAAAACTCCGTACGTCATGCCGAAAATAGAGCTGCGATATTGGCAACGAAATTTTTATTTGCGACCTGTGAGCAGCGTTTTGACATTCCACCCTGTCGCGCCGCACGACAGCCTAGGATTGCGAGTATATTCTTTACATGATCACAGGGACGGTAATACAGGACTACCGCGTGTAATCCTCGGCTCCGCGCCCGCCCGACATTACCCTCCCGTTTGCATCTCCAGATACCCCGCCATGCCTCGCGATCCCCTCATTGGGCTGGTGGGAAAGCCCTCGGCGGGAAAGAGCAGCACGCTCAACAGCCTGACTGATGCCAGTTCCAAAGTTGGTATGTTTTGTACTCTTGTTGGCCGCCGTCCTCGTCATCTAGTCTTCGCGCACCTCAACATGGGCTCTAACCACACGCTCTCTCTGTCCAGGCAACTTTCCGTGAGCGCCCTCCCTCCAAACCATTCCTCCTCTGCTCCCCAGCTTTTTGTAATCTCTTCTAACACCGGCACGCCAGCTTCACAACGATCGACCCCCAACGAGCGATCGGCTACCTTCAAGTTGACTGTGCCTGCGCGCGCTTCAACGTCTCCGATCGGTGCAAGCCCAACTACGGCGCGTGCGCCGCCGGCCGGCGCTCCGTACCCATCGAGCTGCTCGACGTCGCCGGGCTCGTCCCCGGCGCGCACCAGGGCCGGGGCCTCGGCAACAAGTTCCTCGACGACCTGCGGCACGCCGACGCGCTGATCCACGTCGTCGACGCCTCCGGCACCGTCGACGCCGAGGGCAAGGCCACGCGCGGCTACGACCCCTCGGTCGACATCGCCTGGCTGCGCAGCGAGGTCGTCGCCTGGATCCTCGGCAACCTCCTCCAGAAGTGGGGGTCCCTGCGCCGCCGGCACGTCGCCACCAAGGCCACCGCCGCCGAGACGCTGCAGCTGCAGTTCTCCGGCTACGGCTCCACGCCCGCCGTCGTCGCGCGCGCCCTCGACCGCCTCGCCCTCCGCGAGCCCCTCGAGGACTGGTCCGACGCCACCGTCGAGCGCGTCGTCCACGCCTTCATCGACGAAAAGTTCCCCACCGTCATCGCGCTCAACAAGATCGACCACCCCGACGCCGACAAGAACATTGCCAAGATCGCCAAGATGCAGGACCCGGCCAGCATCGTCCTCTGCTCCGCCATCTCGGAGATCTTCCTGCGCAAGATGGCCAAGCAAAACTACATCAAGTACGTCGAGGGCGGCGAGTTCGTCGACACGCGCGAGGACCTGGTCGAGCAGGGCGACCCGGACGGCGGCGGCCTCCGCCCGCTCGACGACAAGAACAGGAACCGCATCGAGAACCTCCGCGACATGGTGCTGTACCGCTTCGGGTCCACCGGCGTCGTGCAGGTGCTGTCCAAGGCGGCCGAGCTGCTCGGCCTGGTGCCCGTGTTCCCGGTGCGCAGCGTGTCGACCTTCGTGACCGGCGCCAACGACACGAAGCACGTCTTCAAGGACTGCGTGCTGGTCAAGAAGGGCTCGACGGTGGGCGACGTGGCGCGCAAGATCATGGGCGACGCGCCGGTCGCGTACGTCGAGGGCGTGGGCGGCCTGAGGGTGTCCGAGGACGACGTTGTGGCGGTCGGCAAGAATGACGTGAGTGACTGGCCCCGGGTCGGATTGCCTTGACGGCATGTCAGGACTAACACGTACGCAGGTGCTTTCATTCAAGGTCGGCAGAGCCTAGGGACCATTTAGAGGATTGCTGTTTACTTACGGAGTTCTGTTGGCATGGGTTACCATCGGCTGCATAGACATGTGATGAGCATGATTGGGGACGGCGATTGATTGATTGCATATATATTCAATTTTGTTAGGCGCTTGTCTACGGCGACGTGACCCGAACAGGCCATTCCCGCGGCCGCTCGCCAAACACCACATTGACGCCGTGTTTTGCCGCCGCCGCTCCGAGCGCGTCCATCAGGGCACCTCGTATCTGGTTCTGGTATATGACCTTGATTGTCTTTGTCTCCTTGATGATGGCTGAAATCACGGAGCACAATTCGGGTTCCTCGTAGTGATCGGACTGAATCTCCAGGGTCTCGAGCTGCGGAAACGTCGCGAGGAACGTGGGCAAGGGGAGGTCCTCCGGCGTGCGCGGAAAGGGGCGAAACCGAAAGTGCGAAAGGGATATGCAGCGCATTCCTGGCGCCCCGGCGAGCCAAGCGTACTTTGCGAGATGTGCCGAGCTGGCGGCGCCGGCCGGGGAGGCGAGGGAGTCTGGCGGAAACACAATGTCCAGCATGTCCAGGTGGCCAGCGGCTGCTTGATCCTGGGCCACCTGCTGTAGGCTCTCCGGGTCCAGCACGGCGTTGGCCAGCCTGATTGCCTTAAGGCTCTTGTACTCGTTCTGCCAATTATTCTCAGGGTCGAGCGCAGTGCCAGTCATGTTCCAGAGCTTCTGAATCGCCGGGCCTGGACTGAGAGTGAGGGGCTCGATAGCAATGGCATCCGGGTTGGGGCTCCACGGCAGATCCAGATCGATATACTCCAGTTTGTGACCATGGTTGAGCGAGGAGAATAGGCAGATGATGAGGGTGGTGGCAAAGCGAGCGGCTGTGCTAGAGTTGCTCCCGTGAACAACGAGACCTTTGAAGTTTGGCCAAAGTTCGCTCCATTGGTCCTCCCAATCGTTGGAGCGGTCAGGCAGCGTGTCTTGCAGCCATAATTGTTCCAAAGCAGGCGTCTTTGTGCCGATATGTAGCTAAGATGCAGTATCAGCATGAGTAGAATGATAATACGAGGCAAACGCCCTGCCTCAACTTACAATCGGACACATGGCTGTTGATCCAGGGCGCATTTGCAAGTGCAGGTTTTTCAACTTGGGCATCAAAGGCACATCTCGCTCCCGGAACCAGCTCATGGGAAGCCCAGAAAGATGGAGCGTTTCTATTGTCTCGGCCACAGGGTTTAATAGCTCGAATGGGAATGCTGAGACAGGTACATAATCCAGGCCGACAATACTCTTCCTTGGCTCTGCTATGAACAGCCGCAAGGATAGCGTTTTGAGGGTCTTGCAAAGACCGGCGGTCGGTGGTATCCTTAGAGTGTGATCTGGAAAGCTTAATTCAAGGTGCTCCAGCCGCGAGGCGCCGATTAACAGCACAAAGAGTTTGGCTTGGGAGAGTTGGAACCGGTGATTCTTTTCTTCAATCACTATTCGTCGCACGTCGCGCCCAGCGCTTGCGACGAGCCTCTTTAGAAAGTCTATGCGCGGTGGCCGCCGAGGTGTTGAAAGGCCTGTAAAGTCGAGGTCTTTCCACAGACTGGCGAAATCGCGTGAGGTAATTGTCCGCTGCCACTGCTTAGAGACTCTCTGACAGCGTCTTGATTTAATTGTCAATATGGCAAAAAATGAAAAAAAGAAGAAAAAAGAAAGAAAAAAGAAAGAGAAAAGAGGGGGAAAAGAAAGAAAGGAGAAGGAAAAGGAAAACGTAGCAGTCCTGGGTTTTACAACTGTACTTACACCCTCTGAACCAGATTGCAGTATGAGAGAATCCAGATGAACAATTCTGACGGTAGGAAGACGGGATCTTTGCGACAGAACCGAAGATGAAGCTTGGTTCGAGCACCATAGAGTTGCTGCGCAGGGAACCGTTAGCATGGGTGGGTTTTGTAGCAACTTGTCAAAGGCGGACCAACTTGGTATTTTGGGCTGTTGGTCATGCGGCTAACACTGCCTGCATCGACGCCAGCGCTGTAGACTTTCCAGGCGAATTCGTCCTTCTTCTGGAGACGGGCGATTTTACCGAGCCTTAGATATCCCTGTCATTGTCAACTTGCTGTTTTCATTGTGAATGCATTGGCGCAAACATACATCAGGGAGGCGAGGAGCAAGCTCCAGTATCCATTCCGCATCTCGTCTCGCACGATCGAGTTCCTTGAGCGCCTCAAATGTGGCTGCCCGGTAGTCCAACGCCTTGATATGGACAGGATTGTCGCATTTGTTAAACGTCTTGCCGACAGGACAGGCACAAGTGTACATGGCCTCGTGAAAGATGGAACCATTCTTGTCGGCGACCGCCTCGAAGTTCTTGCAGGAGCAGCGATCTCGCTTCAGGCCGCGGTTGCATTTGCACAAGCGCATAGCCTGTAGAGACGGAGGAACGGATATTAGATCGGATTAGGTTGCATGGGGAGAAGGCCAAGAGCAGCACGGGGCTCACCAACGAACGTCCCCGAGGGGGGGGGGGGGGGGGGGGGGGAAAAAGGGCGGGGGGGGGCCCCCACAAAACCCCCCCGGGGGGGGGGGGGGGGGGGGGCAGAGGGGGGGGGGGGCCCCCCAAACCCCCCCCCGGGGGGGGGGGGGGGGGGGGGCAGAGGGGGGGGGGGGCCCCCCAAACCCCCCCCCGGGGGGGGGGGGGGGGGGGGGGAGTGGACATGACATACCCTAGTAAACTGTTCCAGCGCGTGCTTGTAGCGCTTCGCACGGTAGTCCTCCTGGCCTGTTCTCACAGCGACCTCTGCCTGTGAGTTGGGCATGCTGTCGCACAGCAGGGCTCTGTCTGCCGACGGCCCGAATGCAGGGTGTTTGTTGAAGCGTGAAAAGAAAAGAAGAAAAGGGGGAAAAGAAGAGGAAGAAGAGAAAGAAGAGAAAGAAGAAAAGAATGAAAAGCTGAGCTCGGAGGGCCTCCGAGATGGTAATGGAGGCGCGTTGCGTTTGTGGTTTGTGGTAGGGACGTGTAGCCGGGTGGCCCACTTGATATGAGAGATGCAAGGTAGTACTTACTTGGTACTAATAATGGACTGTGTAAAGGTAGGTATGGAGTACCTAGGGTATGTGTGCTGTGTGATATGTGCTGTGTGCTGTCACTTCGGCGGCACTTATATTGATGCCAGTATTAATTTTAGCCGGACTATTAGGATACGACGATACGATACCTGGTCGTTCGATCGGGCGCTGGCCTCGCAGCCTTTTGGTTCCGCTATTAAACCATATTCCTGGACCCTATTTCAACCAGGCGGCGGGGCTATCCTACTATTGTATATTGTATGTACGTGCGTCGATGGATACAAAGACGTTTTCCCAGTCTTTTCCTTGTCTCCGTCATACATCAGAAAAGCCACATCATTTTCCCGTGCCCTTGCCACGTTGGTCTCCCCCCCAGAGACTACTTGTTGATTGGTTTCTATCTCCAAGACCACTTGTTGATTGGTTTCCATCTCCAAGACCACTTGTTGATTGGTTTCTGTTGGATCTTCATCTCCATCCTCCCGCCAAGACATCAACGGTCCAAGATGCGATGCCGTGTCTCGAAACTTGTCGAGTTATTGGCTCAGCCGTACCTGCGCCGCGATGAACCCAGACACGCCATTGCTTATCCAGCATTCTTCGCCGTCCACCAGAGACTCTGCCTCGATGGGCTCCTCCACCGCGAGTTTGCTGTCGTGCATGTCATCCCGTCAGCTAGCTCCCGCCCATAGCCAGTAGTTATAGGCACTTACTTTTCGAGCGCATATCGCCTTGATGTCCCGTTGTTGCCCCCGCTGCCTAGGCCGGGGCTGAACTCGGCTGAGACGGGCGGCGTTGTCCACCGACCGCTTCTCCAAAAGTACGGCGTGGTGAAGCTGCCCTCCATGATCTCGCCGCTCTGGGCATTGACCATCACCACCTCCTTGCGTTCGCCCGTCTTGATCCCGGCGCGCGTCCGTGCCTCGTTGTACATGTCTCGTTTTGAGGTCTTGTGATGCGTAAATTCAGACGACGCGATGGGGACGTCGTCTCGGAGCAAGGCGAACACCACCGATCGCTCCGCCTCCATGCTCTCCGGCGCGGCGCCTGGTGCGGGCAGGCGCAGGGGAAATAGATTTTCCAAAGCCGCGTCCGGAGTGTCGAATTTCTGGAACTCGAATGTGCCGTGGGCATGCACGAGGATCCGGAGCCGCACCGGCGTCATCTGCGCCGTGCCGAGGAACTCGTTGGCCGAATCGGCGAGCTTCGTGAGGGCCTGCTCGCCAGTAAGGGCGTCGATGGCCGACTGCCATCCCCAGTGAGTGGCGGCTCGGAGCAGGCGATCGCGGTGATAGTCTAGGCAGTAGAAGGGAGATACGTGATTGTAATTCCATCCCGCATGGTGAAGGCCACGGCTGGGGACCTGCTGCAGGCTGGGGTCATATCGCAGCGAGGTGAAGATGTAAAAATTGTCGGTTCCAGGCATGATGAATTCTATGGCGAGGTTTTGCGTTTGTACGAAGCAGTAACAAAGAGAACCGCAGGATGATGCCTGTAATCGATGTCTACCTCACCATGACGGCACACGACTTGTCTTTTTAGCGCACCCTGCCCGAGGCTGGAGTTGGATGATATCCACCAGGATATAACTTGGCATAAATTGCACAAGCACACTGTGCTACGTCTGCGTAAATGAGACGGAAATAATTAATTACTTGATAGTTTTGACATGATTCTAGACTCACGGGTAGATTTTGCTCGGCCCTCTGACATAGGCAGTGGTGCGTGTGAGAGGTTGCATGCGTATATATAGGTGCTGTGATACAAGTTTGCTATTGCCGTCCTGGCTCAGGTTTCTTGTAACTGTACAAGGAAGGGCTTATTTGATCCCTAGATGCTGACTACAGGGTTTCACAGAAATACAAAAAAATACCTGACAGCATAAGACGGAATCAAACAACATATTACTCGACAAGACAATTATAGCCAGCATCTTAGACTGAATGCCTCAGGCAACCCTCCGCCAGACAAGGCCCAACTATTTTTGTGGTTTTCAGCGGGCTTCTATTTTACTAGCCTACAAACTGCCACTGAAGCCATGAAGTCTGCCGGTTCCCCAGGGCCCTTCTGGCGAGACTACCCACTGGGAAATGGAAATGACTAAGGCGGTTCCGCCGTTGGCTGGCAGCAAAAAGGTTACCTAGGTGAGCTACAAGCCGCAAAATTACGACACCACCACTCGGCTGGAATCGTCTTTTTTTTTCTGCTGCGCGACCCAGAAGCCTTTGCTGCTACAGCTCTCCTTTCTCGCATCGGTCTTCCCCGTCTGCTACTCACTGCATCACGGGCTTGCTTCTATTGTGACTTCTCTTTTCTCTGGCACTTCCCCTTTCCTATACCTTTAACTCCTTTAATTCTTCTCGGCCCTGTATTCTATCTCTTCCACAGCCATGTCGAACCCCCTACCGTCCATCCCGCCCGTCCGTCCGGTGGCCGTGCCCGTCAGCGCTCCCTCCAGCACTTGGGATCGCATTACGTCTTGGGCTTCTGAGAACAAAGCCGTCGTCTACACAATTGCCGGCGTCGCCGTCGTCGTGACCGGTGCCGGTGCTGTATACTACCTCAACTCGGAATCTGTGAGTGGCGTCCCGCACGCGAGAAGCTCTCCGGCGTCATTGAGCAGCCAATTCCATCCTGACCATCGTCTAACACCGTATGTCTACGATAGAAACCAAAGACCGACGGAGCTCCCAAGCTCAGTAAAAAGGAACGTCGCAAGCGCAAGGAAGCCGAACGCAAAGCCGCCGAGACCAATTCCGCCCCTTCCTCGTCCCAGCCCAAAGCCCCCACAGTCCAGGTCGAGGATGAGCTCCCCGAGGTTGACGAAACCATTGTCCAGACCCTCACCCAGCAGCAACGCGAAGAGTACGCTGCCAAGCTCAAGCAGGCCGGTAACAAGGCTTACGGTGACAAGGCGTACAACAAGGCCATCGATCTGTACACCAAGGCCATTCTCTGCAAGCCTGATCCCGTCTTCTACTCCAACCGCGCTGCCTGCCACAGCGCCATGAGCGAATGGGACACTGTCATCGACGACACCACCGCCGCCATCGCCATGGACCCCGACTACGTAAAGGCCATCAACCGCCGCGCCACCGCCTACGAGCACAAGAAGATGTACCCCGAGGCCCTCCTCGACTTTACCGCCTCGTGCATCATCGACAACTTCAAGAGCGACTCCACCGCGCAGGCCGTCGAGCGTCTTCTCAAGACATTTGCTGAAGTCAAGGCCAAGGAGATGATGGCTTCCCGCACTGCCAAGCTCCCCAGCCCCATCTTCGTCGGCAACTACCTCCAGAGCTTCCGCTCCAAGCCTCGCCCCGCCGGACTTGAGGACTCTGTCGAGCTGTCCCTCGAGACTGGTCTCGGACAGCTGCAGCATGGTCTCCAGGGTCTCGATAAGCGCACCTCGGCAGGATACGAGCAGGCCCGTCTCGCTTTCGAAAAGGCCCTCGAGCTTGGTGACCTTGGCGACCACGAGGCCCTCGCTTATAACTGCCGTGGGACCATGCGTACCCTGCTTGGTGACCACGCTGCCGCCACCAGCGACTTGAACAAGAGCATCGAGCTCGACCCTTCCATGACCCAGAGCTATATCAAGAACGCCAGCATCAGCCTTGAGCTTGGTGACGCTGCCCAGGCAGACCACCAGTTTTCCGAAGCCCTCAAGTTCGGGCCCAACGATCCTGACGTCTTCTACCACCGCGCGCAGGCCAACTTTATCCGGGGCGACTTGTCCGAGGCCCAAAAGGATTATCAAAAGTCGATCGATCTGGACAAGGACTTCATCTTCTCCCACATTCAGCTTGGTGTAACACAGTACAAGATGGGCTCCATCGCCTCGTCCATGGCTACCTTCCGCCGCTGCATTAAGAATTTCCCCAAGGTTCCCGACGTGTATAACTACTATGGCGAGCTGCTCCTCGACCAGGGCAACTACTCTGAAGCCGTCGAGAAGTTCGACACTGCCGTGGAGATGGAGAAGCAGACGAAGCCCATGTCCATGAACGTGCTGCCCTTGATCAACAAGGCGCTCGCCCTTTTCCAGTGGAAGCAGGACTTCAAGGAGGCCGAGAACTTGTGCGAAAAGGCCCTCATCATCGACCCCGAGTGCGACATTGCCGTGGCCACCATGGCTCAGCTTCTCCTACAACAGAACCAGGTCGCCAAGGCGCTAAAGTACTTTGAGCGCGCCGCTGAGCTTGCCCGCACCGAGGGCGAGATCGTCAACGCCCTTTCCTACGCCGAGGCTACGAGGACACAGGTCAAGGTGACGGAAAAGTACCCCCAGCTGGCAGCCAAGCTTGCTGCGTCGGCAGCCGGCGCCGGCGGCCTTCGCATGGGCGCTTAGACGAGCGACGATGATGAACCGAAATAAATGGTTGAATCCCGCGTTACATTAATACGAAAAAAACAATAAAACAAACGAAAATAGGGTGGCTGCGAAAGCATGTACGTGTACGATGACGACGGGAGCTGCGAGCAGAGGCGGCCGGGGTTGAGTAATTGGCTCATGACGACGGGTTGTCTGTTGTTCTCTTATTATGGCTTTCCTCGTTCAAACCCGAACAAGGAGAATGGGTAAAAAAGACGCATAGGAAGTTTTTTTTTTTTTCTTGTAATGTTTCTGGGGGCGTGGCACAGAACGTCAGGTCATTTGTAGAGAGGGGCGAGCTGCATCGTTTTTTGTTTCCTTCTTGTCTCTTGCAACTGGGAAAAACAAAGGCGCCTCTTTCTTGTGTACAAATTTTCTCTCTCTCTCTCTCTTTCTTGGTGTTCCCTATCATTCCGTGTGGTGCTATTTCTGCGTTGTTTCCATGAATAAAAAAAAAAAAAACTTCCCTCACTGGTTGACTGGCGTTTTGCTCACCTCTGTGTGTATGCAAAAGCTAACATCTCTACGTCTGGTTCATGTTTCAAAGATGCAGTGTAAAGGAAAAAATGAGTAACTGAAACTTGAAAAAAAAACCATCATGTTTTATATAAGACCACATGACAACATACATATCCTCGTCTGATATCTCGTTGGCGTAGATTACTGTCCTCCTCATTAGCGCGTAATCGCCTGCCCGTGTAAGAAAAAATTACAAGTATTTCCGACGATTCCTTTTTCGTCGTTTATGCAGCCGTAGTCGCACAGTTCCTGGAATTCACCTCCATCATCATATGTGCTTTTTCCATCATTCATGACATCCCCCCAACCCCCAAGCCATCGCATCACGCCTTGGTTGCATTCTTGGTCAGGGTGATGCCGAGGGCGATGCCGAGGACGGCAGCGATGATGATGAGGACGACGATGAAGAAGCACCACCACTTGAGCTTGCGGCGGTTGCGGGCGCTCTTGTTGGCCTGGGCGACCTGCTGGTTGCCGGACTCGAGATTGTCGACGACGTCCTGGCCCTTGTTCTCGGCGTCGACAATGACGGACTCTTGCTGCTCGACCATGGTGGCGAGCTCCTGGTAGAGGACGGCGAGCTCGGCGAGCGTCTGCTCGATGCGCTGGAGCTCGCTGTGGCGGGCGCGGACGTTGCCGAGGACGGAGGAGGCGTGGCCGGAGCGGTTCGTGCGGAGCTGCGCCAGTGATTTGTTAGTTCTAGCGCTTTTTTTTTTTTTTTTTGCTGTCTTTGCGTGCTTCTCAGTGTCTACTGTTCCGCGAGTTTTTGTCACGGATGCGACGGAGAGCCTCTGAAAGCTTGTGCAAGCAGGGAAACAATGCCAAGATATGCACCGGGGACAGAAAAAGTCGGGCAAAGAAAGGACCTAAAACTTACAGCAGTCTGAAAGACGCCCTCGTTACCCCAGTCGGTCTCGGCGGCTTGCTGGACCTCCTGCTCCGAGGCGTCCGGGTTGACGATGCGATACTGGCGGGCGATCTGCTCCCTGTACTTTTGACGGTATTCACGCTCGATGCTCTGGTACGAGTCGAGCTCCGACTTGAAAAAGGTCTTCAAGGACTGTAGCTGGGTCTGCTTGGTCTTGCGCGAGGCGTCGGTGGTGCGGGCGAGGTCGCGCTCAAGGCCCTTGATGCCGTCCTTGATGGCGGTGTTGCGGACCTGCGTCTGGGCGACGTACTGCTCGAGCTGGCGGTCGGCTTGCGGGTCGGCGGCGCCGAGGGCGCGCTGGTGCAGCTGCCCGATGGTCTCAATGTCGCCGGTCAGCCGCGTAATGTCGTTGCGGAGCGACTGGACGCGCGCGAGGAAGTCCTGCTGCGACAGCGGCTGCGTGCTGGACGAGGATGTCTGCGGGTGGTCTTGGAGCTCATAGTTTTCTTGGGAGTAGGGGTTAGGCTAGAGAGAATGGCAAGAGTCAGCTTTCGATCGTGGCTGGGGGGGGGGGCCGTCAGCGCCGCCAAGTCCGGTGTGCATTGATGCTATCCGCACCAGTACTACAGCCGGGCCTGCGCCAGTGCCGGGCAGAAGGTGGTTTGAGCTGCAACCAAAGCTGCGCAAGTCACAATTCGCGAGCGACGCCGACGATGCCGACGACGGAACAATGTCAAAGGGAAAAAACCTACTTGGCTATAGGCTTGACCGGCCTCTTGCGCAGGCGCCTGTTGGTACGGGTTCGGTTGGCCGTAGGACATGGTGACGGGCGGGCTGGCGGAGGTGACAAATTAAAACAACGCAGAGTTGGCGGCCCGGGGAGATGCGCAATTGAAGGCGATTCGGAAGGGCCGGCGCGAATCAAGTCAATCAGGGTGATGAGGAATGAAGAAGCTGGGATGGAGGATGATGCAAGGGAGAAAGACTGAGGCGACGGGAGAGGCGGAGGTGGGTGAAAGGAAATGTATGCTCGGTCGGGTAGGTACCCTTTCTTCTGGAGAGCTGGAGAGGCTGTGGTGGGCTTTTTGGTGTGGTGTATCTTTGCCGTTTCTGTTTTTGGTGATGACGAACCAGGCCCAAGCTAGATTGGATTAGTTAGTACTTAGTTGTTGTTGGTATGGGCAGCGAAAGTAAGTTGAGAGTGGTGGAATAACATTAGTTGAGCCAAAATCAGATGAACCAAGGGCAAGCTTAGCTAGAGCTTCAAAGGACGGGAATGCGTCATGTTGTACTACAACTACTGCACAAAGGCCTTCGGTGCAAAGGTGCCTTCAGCAAAGCCCACCCGTTTGTATCTCAAGTCAGACCCATCATCAGCAGCCCCAAAAGAGGTAGGTAGCTCAATTCAAAAGCCAAGTCAAAAAAAAAAAAAAAACAATAACACCGACATTCAAGGCTGCCTGCCTGCCAGCCTGCCTGCCTGATCGGCCTAGCGTCCCGAATTCCCGCTGAAACAGAACATACAGAATGCTGTTCCGCTGCCGAGAAACAAGTTCACGCTAAAACAAAAATTAGAGGAGATGGATGGGCTCAAAAGCCAAAAATAGGCCAACTTTACATCTGACACGCAAGCTGCAGGGCTTTGCCGCTTCCTTATTACAGGGCCCTCAGCTGCATCTTCTTCCAGCCCGGCTTCGCACTCACTCCCCAAGTTGCCCTGCCTGCGCCACAGCAGATCCCGAGTACGCGCCATCCATCCCGCCAAGGCCTGTGGCGGAGCGAGGCTTGGCCAATTCTCACCTCCAATACATCATCAGCACAGCCTCTCTACAGTAGTCATGCGTTTTCCATCCGACGACGGCATTTGCCTTCGTACAAGTAGTCTATATCTATTCCTCTTTTCTTGTGCCTTTTTCCCTCGCCGCCTCTTCTTTTTCCTCTTTCTTCGTTGTACTAGGCCAGCCACTCGTATATAGCCTGCCAGGCATCATCACAATCAAGCATCTCCAATAATCCGCCTCGCAGTAAGCAAATTATTTTACAAATGTTCATTCCGTATATACAGTAGTTTCCCTACAGATCTTCATCTGTCCATCTTGCATAAATGAAGTGTCGTCATTGTGCATCCACTTCTCCTTCCACCCGTTCTGATATCTCGGTGCCTGATGCTAGCGGCTGCCATCCATGCCTCACAGCGCCAATCAAAATCGCTTTTCCGCTCGGTCTGGACTGATCGTTCTACACGACGCTTATCATAAACGAATCATGCCTGTAAACATAATCCCACACTTGCTAGATCACCTCATATCGACATCTGGCAGCCTGGGACGGAAGTTCGAGAAATCGACAGATCATTCGCGTCTCTCAGCCTCGGGTATTGTATCAACAGTCGTTCCTAGTTTATCTGCCCCGCTCATAGATAATTCTTCTTCTTGGCCGTCCGCGTGTACTGCGACAGATGCCACTCCACGTCACCATCCTTGTTCTCCAACGTACCGGCACGAATCTCAAACGGCCGCATCGTCATCCGTGGGCCGACCTCTGCCAGCTCCACGCTGTCGTACCCAGTCCGCACAAATACGTGATGTCGTACCTCAATGCTGTCGTCAATGTTCTTGAACGTTACCACGCGGCTGCCCATTTTATTCTTGCTCGTGATCGGCTCCCGGGGCGGGAACACGTGTTTCAAAACTTTGACAATGCGCTTGCCCAGGGGCGTAGTGAACCCGTCAAAAATGAGGTGCGGGTACGACTCGCTGACGGTGCCGCGCACGCTGCCCGGGATGTCGTGCCGTAGGACGACGTTATGGAGGGAAAATGAAACGGTCGGGCCATGGGGGAAGTGCGACAGCGTCATCGCTGTCGGTGTACCGCGGTGCTCGTGCAGCAGAATCACGTCCGACAGGCCAGACGACTTGGCGGAGCGCACAAGCTCTGGCAGGATGAGGTTGCCACGGTTCAGGCGAATTGCAGTCGGTAGCAGAAGACGAATTTCTTTCGCAAATGCGGCCAGTCTTGCTGACGGGTCGCGCGATGTCGTCACAAGAATGCGCGGGTCAACAATGCCAGAAAGCTGGGCATATTCGTCATCCAGGTCCAGCTCCTCGGCCGTCGTCTTGTCCGCCGACTCGTCGTACTGGTAGTCTTTGCGTAAAGATTTATCGTTTGCAATATTGGGATCGAGTGGTCTGCCAGACGCAAGCGACGATCTCATCTTCGCCCTCTTTTCGCTAATTTCGGCATCTCGTAGTAGAACGGCACGTCGGTAGAGATAGTCTCTCCGTTGCCTGGCTTGCTTACGCTATGTCGCGACGGATTAGCAATGGCCTGTATCCCGTAGGTCAAAATTATCAATTACTCACAATCATCATTTTGGCAGATTTCCGCGGCTTCTATGCCTCGAAATTTCCAGTCTGTAAAGAAAGTCAAGATAAAAAAAAAAGAGGCTGCCAGCCAGAACTTTAGACTTTTAGGCGCTATCGATAGCGCTCCCGCTTATCACGTGTATGTACGCAAAATGTCCCACCAAAGTAGCCTTGGTGGACGAACCAAGGAAAGAAGGCGGGTTGGCGCATCCGCAGAGTTTCTCTGACTCTTACTCACAGGGAAAATCAAGTTTGTCTTTGTCTCTCGCAACTTGTGCAAAGATCCTATTTTGCCCTCCGAGCGCTGCTCCTACTTGTGCACACGCCACCACCGGCTCATTTTCGTCTTTCCGCAGCAACCTTGCCCGCGATGATGTGAATCGCTTTCGCAAACGATTCGACAGCCTTTCTTTCACAGACAGCCCTTCCTAGCACCACCCTCTGCCACTAGAATATTTCTAGCAATAACTAGCGCTGTGTGAGTCTTGGAGAAATACCGGACCACGTGTTCATCGGACTCTCTTTTTTTGTCTTCACATTTCGTTTCGACGCAGTGTTGTTCGTGGTTTGTGCTGACCGTGGCTAGTGAAAGAAAACTACTATCGCGACCTCCCGACCGCGACTACAACCAACATGGAGGGTGCCTTCACCCATGTAGGCAATCACCTCATTTCCGACTCGGCTGCGGCCATCAACGCTGGAAATGACGGCCTGTCTACCCTTGACGCCGACGAGCGCCTCCTCTATGGCAAGCATGGCGACCCCGGCGGCCGTCGACGCGACGACGACGATGACAACCAGACTGAAGCCTTTGACGACGACAACGACAGTCTGGGCAGTATTCCCGTTGAAGATATGGTTGGATTGAATCTCAACAACTCTGAGGAGGAGAAGGAGCTTCCCGCATACGCATGCGCGTAAGTGACCGTTTACCCGCCGTCATGCATTAAGCACAAGCTCACAGATCACAGGTACTGCGGTATTCACGCTCCAGCTTCCGTCGTCAAATGCTTGATCTGCAACAAATGGTTTTGCAGCGCCCGCGGCAACAGCACCTCATCCCATATCATCAACCATCTCGTCCGAGCGCGCCACAAGGAAGTTCAGCTTCACCCCGAGTCCGCCCTCGGCGATACTATTCTCGAATGCTATAGCTGTGGCACCAAGAATTCCTTTCTGCTTGGATTCATTCCTGCAAAGTCTGACTCCGTAGTTGTGCTGTTGTGCCGCCAGCCTTGCGCGGCTTCGGCCTCCAACAAGGATATGAACTGGGATCCCTCGCGCTGGGAGCCATTGATCAAAGAGCGTGCCTTCCTCGACTGGCTCGTCAGCGCCCCCTCCGAAGCTGAGCAGCTGCGTGCGCGCCACATGTCTCCCAACACAATCGCGCGTCTTGAGGAGATGTGGAAAATAGAGCCCAACGCTACCATTTCCGATCTCGACAAGGGCCAGACCGTTGACGACGACCCCGATCCAGTGCAGTTAAAATACGACGACGCCTTCCATTACCAAAACATTTTCGGGCCGCTTGTAAAGATGGAGTCAGACTATGACAAGAAGCTGAAGGAGGCACAGTCCGAGGATAATCTGACCGTCGAATGGTCGCAAGGTCTGAACAACAAGCACCTTGCCACCTTTAATTTGCGCAAAATCGAGTCCGGAGAAGTCAAACTTGCGGTCGGCGATGAAATGTTGCTTCGCTACAACGGTGGACTCAGAGAGCCCTGGCAAGGCGTCGGCTATGTCATGAAGATTCCCAACAGTCAGTCAGACGAGGTTTGTCTGGAGCTGCGCAAGACTGGAAACGACAGGTCCGTTCCTACGGATCTGTCCACTAACTTCTCAGCCGACTACGTCTGGAAAGCCACGTCTTACGACCGTATGCAACTGGCCATGAAGACTTTTGCCGTCGACGACATGAGCGTCTCTGGCTTCATTTTCCACACGCTACTCGGTCACGATGTTCAGCTGCAGCCAATGAAGTCCAACCTACCTAAGAAGTGGTCTGCACCAGGTCTGCCAGATCTGAACCAGAGTCAGGTCGACGCGATCCGTTCGGTTCTCCAGAAGCCACTCAGTCTTATCCAGGGTCCTCCCGGTACTGGTAAGACGGTGACATCTGCTACCATCATCTATCACTTGTCCAAGATGAGCGGAAACCAGGTTCTCGTTTGCGCGCCTTCCAACGTTGCCGTAGACCAGCTGTGCGAGCGCATCCACCGCACCGGCCTCAAGGTCGTTCGATTGACGGCCAAGTCTCGCGAAGATGTCGAGTCTTCCGTCAGCTTCCTGGCGCTTCATGAGCAGGTGCGAATGTCGGAGCACAACACCGACTTTGCCAAGCTGTCGCAGCTCAAGAGCGAGACTGGTGAATTGTCCAGCCAAGATGAGAAGAAGTTCAGGCAGCTGACCAAGGCGGCCGAACGAGAGATTCTTAACAATGCTGATGTCGTTTGCTGCACCTGTGTCGGCGCTGGCGACCCTCGTCTGTCCAAGCTCAAGTTCCGTAGTGTCCTGATTGACGAGTCGACTCAGTCTGCAGAACCTGAATGCATCATTCCCCTTATGTTGGGCTGCAAACAAGTCGTTCTTGTCGGCGACCACAAACAGCTTGGCCCCGTCATCATGAACAAGAAAGCGGCCAAAGCCGGTCTCAGCCAGTCTTTGTTTGAGCGTCTCATGCAGCTTCGCCTTCAGCCCATTCTCCTCAACACTCAGTACCGCATGCATCCTTGCCTGTCAGAGTTCCCGTCCAACATGTTTTACGACGGCAGTCTGCAGAACGGTGTCACGCAAGAACAGCGCATCCGCAAGGACGTCGACTTCCCCTGGCCTGTCGCGGAGATGCCCATGATGTTCTGGTCCAACATTGGCAACGAGGAAATTTCCACGAGCGGTACTTCGTACCTCAACCGAACGGAAGCCTCCAATGTTGAGAAGATTGTGACGCGATTCTTCAAGGCAGGCGTCAAGCCGTCCGAGATTGGTGTCATTACACCGTACGAGGGCCAGCGAAGCTACATTGTCACGACGATGCAAAATTCGGGCACCGCCAAGAAGGAGTACTACAAGAGCGTAGAGGTTGCTTCCGTCGACGCCTTCCAGGGTCGCGAAAAAGACTTTATCGTGCTGTCATGCGTGCGTTCGAACGAAAACCAAGGCATCGGTTTCTTGTCGGATCCTCGACGCCTTAATGTCGCCCTCACGCGTGCCAAGTACGGTGTGGTCATTCTCGGCAACCCCAGAGTGCTTTCCAAGCATGAACTCTGGTACAACTTGCTCACTCACTTCCGTGACCGTCGCTGTTTCGTTGAGGGCCCTCTGACCAACTTCCAGCAGTGCCTCCTTCAGTTTAGCAAGCCCCGATCGCACCGACAGAAGCCCACCAACCACCTTCCAGTGGGCGGCTACCAGAACCACAATGGACGGTTCAACGGCGGTCCGGGCACGATGCGCGACTTTGACTCTGGCTCCATGATGTCCTACGTCCCAGACGACGTCTCTTCCATTCAGGGCTCGACCTTTGGCGGCGCAGCACTCAACACGGCGTTCCCTCCCATGTTCTCCAACTTTGCCCCCGAGCATTGGCCTGGTCTGCCTGGCGTCGGCACCCAGGGCGGCCGCGGTGGAAAGAGCCGCGCGCGCGCCGCAGAGAGCGTCGCGGGAGAAAGCGTGGCGAATTCGGAAACGACGGATGCGTCGTCCAGCATCATCGGCAGCCGCGGCGTGGGCCAGGGCGGCGTTAGTCTCGGCGCGGGTCTCCAGGATGCCGTCACTGGCATGCGCGCCATCTCGTATACGCAAAGCGATCGGCTGCGACAGTATGTCGAGAGTACCGGCTCGCGCATGCCCCAGGGCAACCGTTACGGCGGACGTCGCTACGATGACGATGAGAAGAGTGTCAGCACGGCGTTCCACAGCCAAGTTGGAGGGGGCTACGACTGAGCGACCATACGATCCAAGACGCGCATGTCTTGCGTTTTGTGAAACAACAGCATTCTTAACAGGTGAAGAAACCAATCTTTTGCCAAGCTACAGCCAGCGTCGACGAGAACCGCCAACCTGTCGAGCTATGCAAAACGTCCATGGCCACATAAGGCTGCTCTTCCGACCAGGGCCAGGCATCGCATGTGAAAAGCACAGCGCAGCAAACCCCGGCAGAGGTGCGCAGCTTTTCCCGTGGTGACGAGATGCCTGTCGTTCCGCTGCCCCGTGCTTCCGACACGATGAACACTTGAACGGTCTTTTCAACAAGGACTCAGTCCCTTTACCCATGCGATAGCTGTCATCAGCCGCCCTTTTTCGGCTAATCTTTTCTTCCAGTGAGGCCAGGACTCCTTGAAGGTTCTCGCTCACGGGCTTCAGCCGCAGCACTGGGAAGCAAGATATCAGAAGAGAGTCAGCGATGGCAAATGCGTTGATGGGAGGAGTGAAAGGGGAATGTTGTTTGATGAGGGATATAAAGAAAATTAGAGGAGATGTATCTAGATGGCGCTGGCAAGCTGACTGGGGGTATGGACGTGGCGTGACGGTGTGACTGTCGGGCTGCGGTGTACCTGGATGGCTCCTTGCCAGTCTCATTGATAATTGACTGAAATTCGCTCTTTATTTGCGGTGTACCGGTGGAGGTTGTGAGAGGAGAGCGGGTTGCCTAAGTGAAGTTGGAGAGAGATGCGGTCTAACAATGCGATGACCGGGGATCAGCGCCAACGAGGGATGATGTCGATGAGGAGGGAACTATGACAAAGGCGAGCTGGCAGGTTTTAGGCTTTGCTATGCTCGCACAGAGAAGGCCGTCTCGGTTCTGGCAGGTGTTGATGTCTTGGCATTCGCTTTCTTGCCGGAGCCCTTCCCCCTCCTCTTCCCGTGAGGTCGATGATCCTTTTCCCCGTCCTTTCTTCCCAAGCCCGCGACACCCAACTTTTCTCTTCCTGCAAAAAAGGTTCCTCCCCACTAGCCTACTTCTTTCGTCTTTCTCCCATCATCGTCGGAAAAAAAAAACAGTCATGCGCGGCATCACACTCCCTCCTTGCCGCGCTTGCCGCCGCGACCAGGGGGGGCGTCTCGGCGCGGTGCGACATTTTCCTCGGGACGTGCGTCCGGGCGCGGAGCTGCTCTTGCTGGGTCGGCACGCGGAGGACGAGCCGGCGGCTGCAGGCGGACTGCGAGGCGCGGGCGGGAAACCCGAGCGGGCGGACGTAACACGATTGTCGAGCTGGAGGGCAAAAGTTTGCGAACCGCGACGACGCGCTGGTGCGGAGCGACGAGTGAGTGGAGTGTAGGACGAGGTGGGAGCTGGCCGTCCTGTTTATTTCTCCAACGGTGGGATTGGATGGGAATAGGGGCGGGTTTGGACGGTCGTGTCGCGATATTCGCTACAAGGACGGGACTGTTGACGGCGGAATGCCGGTACGCCGAGGGGGCCCGGACGATGACGATTGACTTGAGTGAGTCTCTCATTTTGAAAAGTGACAAACTCGGAAGTATCGCGTTCTGCAATTTAACCTCTGGGACGGAACAGACGACTACATTTGCAACATCAATGGCAACATGGAGTGCGTGTAGACGGTTCCTCGCAGAAGCATGGGTATACTGGCCAGCCGGTCTCTCTTTCGCCAGGTTTTTCGTCGCCATCTTCATTTTATTCCTTTTTTTTTGAATTGTATTACTATCGGAAATCAATTCGCCTCACCAAGAGTTCAGGTAGTACAAAAGGAAACCACATCGCGTACCCTCTCAAGGCGTCCTGTCCTTCCGAGCCCCGCGGCTGAAGTGATGGAGGGGTGGGTTCGGACATGATTCCCTTCAGCCGTACCGTACAACATGCTTGGAGTGTCTTTTATTATCTTGAACTATTAGTACAGGTCGTTCATCGTTCTAAATGGCCCCCCCCCCCCCGCACGAGTCGACAACACGAACTTGCTCCCCTGTCATATCGCCAACCACCCTCCTCCCTCTCTTCCTGTAGCCGTCCTGCGGTGCGCCATTTCGGGTCGAATCTCTTTGCTACAAGCATGAAGCTCATCATCGGACTCGCAGTCTGGGCCATCGGCGCACTTGCCGAGGCCAGAGCGTCTTCTTCCGACGAGGCCCAGGAGCTGTACGCCTGCCACGCCGCGCTCATGGGCGACCTTGCGAGGCGAAGAAGCGACGACGTGGCCTTGTGCAATCTGTGGGAGTGCCTCGACCGCTGCGCAAGCAAGTACGGCCACGCCGAGGGGTTCTGGCCCTTGTCGAAACTCCTGCTGCTGCCATGCAAGGCCTTGCCGGTACGTGACGTGGTCGCTCTTCACTCCTCTCCTCTCTCTCTCTCTCTCTCTCTCTCTCTCTCTCTGGCCGTCTTCCCTCTTACCCCTTCCTGTACGTTGCCGTAAAACTATGACGGTACTGACTGTTCTCATTGTAGCTGACGCGTGGCAGCGGGCCTGCAGAGGTTGAGGAGTTCCACGCGTGGAAGTCCTGCGTCCGGAGCCTGGTTCAAGACTTTGCGGGAGGGGTCGGGGATCGACGAGCGGCGTGCAACGTCTTTGTCTGTCTGACCCGGGCGGAATTCGAGTTTGCTCGCGGCCGTGTCTATGCGGAGACGGTAGATGCGGTGGAGAGGATCTACTGCGTGTGATGCCCTCCGCGGGCGCGGATAGGATACGCCTTGTGCTCGGTCGATTCAGCCTTGTCGGATCTTTCAACTGTTATCGTGATTAGCCGGCGATCCGCAAGCTAGTTGGACTAGAAACTATAAGCAGCTTATCATTGGCTATCGTTGGGTTTACCTTCGATTCTTGTCGACCCCCATGTCAGCCCTGGTAATGCCAGCCAACTAGGGAGCTGATCAAGTCCAGCTTCGAAACTGGGAAAATCTGGCTGGCGGTAGTCAAACCTTGTGACCTGTTATTACCTGGTACAACACCATTATTTGGCTTGCGCGGTGTACTTTGTGAAAACGTGCTCGTCTCTGGTCCTTGTCAACTCTGTATTGGGTTGTCAACTGAAGCAAGCCCCGAGCATCGCCATCTATATCCATACATATCCATCCAAGATCCATCCATCTCACTCGTCACACTCAGCCGCTTCCTTGGCAGCCGAGCTGGTCCCATCCCATCCCCCTCTTCCAACGAAGTCATCCTTCTCTCATACACTTGACCTGCTCCAAGCACCTCCTGCCACCTCCCGAGGCTAACATGAACTCAGCTACCATTGTGGCAAGTCGACTACCGCCCCTAATCAGCTGAGTCTCTACTGTTACGGCACCATCGGAATACCTCAACAGCCCAAGGCAGCCACCTCGGCAACCGTCGACATCCGACAGCGCAAGCCGCATCGGAAATCACGGCTCGGATGCGTAAATTGTAAGCTCCGCTGTGTCAAGGTAGGTCCAGATGTACATCTTCACCAGCGTAGTTAATACACACTACAGGCATGCATACAAAGCCAATCTACCGACACTGCTCATGATCGTCAGTGCGGCGAATCAAACCCAACATGCAGCCGATGCACCTCTACCTCATCTACATCGGCTTCGCCCACCTCCAGGAAGCCCACCTCCGGCTGGCACGCGAAGCTGGTCGATTACCCGGCGTTTATGGGTCAAGTTTCGGTGCGTCGTCGAGGGGCTTGCCATCGTCATGCATCTCCGGCGCCGGTACGCGGCGGTCATGCCGGACCTGGTGGCGCTGCTGGAGCGGCCCAGGCAGGCGCTGCTGGTGCACTTCTGGTGGAGTGAGCTGACGCAGGTGTGGCTGCAGGAGGTGGTTGATGAGGTCGAGGCGCCATGTGTGTGATTTATGGTTAATTTCTCTTGTTCATGATGCTTCGTCCATCAGTATACCTCCGGATTTAAGCGACCCAACACTTGTCGAGTAAGTTAAATGTAGATATATTTTCCATTTATTCATACGCGATTATTGACCCCTCCTCGGCACCCCTCAACAAAAATCTCCCCCCGCCTCTGTGCTATCAAGGTCGACTCGGCGATGTCGGCGCCTCGCATATATCGGCGCGGAACCGGCCAGTGTACTGTGGCATATCGGTTTGCGCCAACGACGAGGAAAAGAAAACATCCAAAATTATCCAGAAAAAAAACGCCTTTAAAATGATTGGTCCAAACATATACTTGCCCATCAGATGATCGAGATTCCATCTACACCATTCGACAGCTCTTCGGCTCCGAGCATCTCGGTGTCCACGACGCCCCATAAAAAATGACATCGACGACCTTTCCTTTCCTTCACGACCAACGGCCTCTACCAAATTTCCATCTCCTCTCCAAAACTCATACCCTTTGACCAGCACCTTCCTCGCATCTTCCCCCCCCCCCCCCCCCCCCCCCCCCCCCCCCCCCCCCCCCCCCCAAACCCCTCCCCTTTTCCCCCCCCCCCCCAAACCCCTCCCCTTTTCCCCCCCCCCCCCAAACCCCTCCCCTTTTCCCCCCCCCCCCCAAACCCCTCCCCTTTTCCCCCCCCCCCCCAAACCCCTCCCCTTTTCCCCCCCCCCCCCAAAAAACAAACCCCTTTGCCCGCCCCCCCCCCCCCCCCCCCCCCCCCCCCCCTCTGGTCCAATGACGATACAATCCCCAGAAATAGCGACATAAGCCACAACACGCACACACACACACCCCCTCCAGCAATGGTTGCCTTGGTGCGCGGAGCGCCTTGCCCGCGGCTGTTACTCCGGTCCACCAAGACGACCACGTCCTCCAAGACGACCACCGCCTCATCACCATCGCCATCGTCGCCGCCACGCCAGACCCGTGCCTCCGTCGCCATGGGCACCGCACGCTGCTACGTCGCCTACCACGTCGCCGCCTCGGCCTGCCTCCGAGCCGCCGCGACCTCCCCCGCCGCCGCCGCTGTCATCCCACCCCCCCAACAGCACTGCCGCTCGTTTCACCACACCGCCAGCCCCCGACACGACCTCGCCCGACGGAACCACTACGAGCGTCTACAAGTCTCGCCGACGGCCTCCCCCGCCGACATCAAAAAGTGCGTCCTTTTACCCCCTTCCTCCTCCTCATCACGGCCACACCAACTAACCCCCCAACCCCCTCTCTCCGCAGATCCTTCTACCGCCTCAGCAAGGCGCACCACCCCGACGCCAACCGCAACGACCCCTCCGCCGCCCACACCTTCTCCCTGCTCTCCGAGTCCTACACCCTCCTCTCCGACCCCTCCCGCCGCGCCGCCTACGACCGTGACCACCTCCCCACCCGCCACCACCACCACCACCAACACCACTCCTCTCCGCCGCACGGCTCCTACCACTCCTCCTCCGCCTCCTCCTCCTCTTCCGCCGCTGGTGGCCGTCCCGCCTCCGGCCTGTCCAAGCGCCGCGGCACCTTTCGCGGCCCCCCGCCCTCCTTCTACCGCAACGGCGGCTGGGGCGCACACGCCGAGAAGCGGCAGGAACACGCGCACGGTGCCGCCTCCGCCGCCGCCTCCGCGCACTATACAAACTACGAGGGTTCGCAGGACCCGGGCGGCCGCGCTCGCAGAGACGAGGACGAGGTCCCGCCGCACTTTGACAAGGACGCCCACCGGCGCACGCACGAGCACGAGGACGCCCGCCGCTGGGCCCGTCGGCGGCAGCAGGCCGGAGGGAGGGCGCTGGACGAGGAGGGCGTCGAGTTCGAGCCCCAGGCCAGTCTCGGTGCCCACTTTGCCATCGTGCTGGGCATACTAGGCGCCACGGTGCTGGTGCCGGTATGGTACTGGAACGCCGTCAGAGGGCGGCGCAAGACCAAGGAGTATTGATGCCCTCTCTTTACAGTCGGCATCGGCCCATCCTGCTCGTGGATGCGTTTACACAGTGCCGAGCCTGGTCGGTATCTCAGAGCAGTACAAGCATGACTTCTGCCTCATCTACATATACATAGACTCATAGACGGTGAATCACAATCATGAGTAAACTAGTGAATCATCACCAGACATTCATATATCATACCTCGCACCGAAAAAAAGATACAACTCATCCATCCAAGGACATCATTAAATATTTTTCTTGTATCAACTCTACGTCTACATCCGCAAAATGCACGCATCTAGTAGGGTAGTACACGAGGCCGAGAAGCCTGTTCATTCATCCAAGGCGATTTAACCCGAGAAGGTGAAGCTAGCACCGAGCTGTCAAATTTGTTAGTAACCAGTTTTTGTGGCCGCAACGTTCAAATTCCCGTACCTTGTGCGTAGCCTGGTCGAGCTTCTGAGTATCAAAGGAACCACCAAGACCCAGGGTAACACCCTCACGGAGGAGGACGTTGTAACCGACGGCGGCGATACCGCGGTCGTTTAGCTTGACCTTGGCAAAGGAGACGGGGTCAATGCGGTACTTGGAGGCAACCTCGAGGCCAACGGCGTTGCCCGTCTTGGAGTTCCAGGTGGCCTTAGCACCGGCTTCGACCTGGGAGTTGACCTTGTGGTAGTACGAGGCGGCGAAGATGCTCAGGTTGTCGGTGGCGGTAACAGCGGCGCTGTACTGGGGCGCGGTGTAACCGACAGCGGCAGAGTAGCTGGTAATGGCGGCCTTGTTGACATCGTAGCCGGCCGAGGCACCGGCGAGGAAGCCCTCATGGCCAACAACGGCGTCAATGTTGGCGGTAGGGCCCTTGAGGAGGTCGAAGAAGGCGCGGCCGTGGAAGCCGGGCTGCTTGAAGAGCAGGTTGAACTTGGCGCCCTTAGCGGCGGTGGCAGGGAGGAAGTTGAAGAGACCCTCAAGCTTCAGGCCCTTGGCGAGAGTGTCGTTGACCTCGAGCTTGGTGTCGAGAACGTTGGCGGTGTTCCAGGTCTGGGTGAGGGTAAGGCCTGGTAAGTAGTGTTAGTAGATCAATCGGTGCACAAAAAGGGCTGACGACGTTGTTGCGCAATGTATGGGCTAAAGTCGGTCGAGGCGCGAGGGCCGTCGAGGAACAGTCGTCCGTGTTGCGCGCGAAATTCGAAACATCGGGTAGTGGAACCATACCGGTAGGCTTGTCGGTGTATTTTCCCTCAATCTGAATGACGATCAGTATGCTGAATTATGCGGCAACGCAAGGTTTAAGGACGGCAACTTACGGCAGCAGAGGTGTGCTTGTCGTGGCTGGACTTGCCGGTGACCTTGAAGGCAACGCCGTTGGGGGCGGTGTCCTTGAACTCGAAGGTGCTGGCCGAGAGGTGGTAGAAGTCCTTGTTCAGGAGCTGTAGACACGGGTTAGCTTTGACTCTTGTCCACATTGCCATTTGATGCATGCAGCTTGTATTGACGCGAGCTGGTTGGAGGGTTGGGCGCAACCTGAGCGTCCAAGAGCATCACTACGAGGGTACGCGAAAAAGCTGTCCTCAACGCAGCAAACGGGTAACACCGGGACAACGGGCAAACGGGGCTTTCGAGTTGGAAAAGAAGAAAAACATACATCGTTGGCCGGCTTGGCGATATCGGAGAAGGCGGGAACAGACATGATGGCTGATGTGTGAGTATGTACGAGTTGGTACGAAGAAGAGGATTGTCTGGATGGTGATGGTGTTGTGGGAGGTGAAGGGGAAGGAAAGCAAACAGGTGAAGCAAAATTGGCACAGCCTTGGGCCTAGGCGTGCTAAACGTTGGGGATGCCGCCAGTGAGGAAAGTCCAATGGGGGGGGCTGACAGCTTCTGTGATTGGTTGACCTTGTGCCTGGAACTGCACCAGTAACCAAGCAGGTGCATGTGCCTGAGAATGTACCAGAGAGGTACCGGCATTCGCAAACCAGAGCAGCCCCGACATCAGCCGAGTAGCCGCCACACAATCCACAGGCAGTCTCAGCCACGTAACCACGGGCGGAGGTGTTAGTTCCATCAGATTTTCGATACTTGAAAAATACCTGGCCAGTACCCTGCTTGCCGTCTACCCAGAAAGTGACGCAGGACCCTAGACAAATGAATAATAAGCCTAAAATACTCCAAAAATACCTTGAAATTATTCATTAGTTACCACATTATTACGGATAACCATCACCAGCTCTCTTCCCCTCCATGCACGCTCCCTCTCCACGTGGGGGCCATTTAATTCGCTGGCAGATGGGCTTGTTATTCTGTCATCGGACACTCCCAGAAAAGCCCCTCGACATGCCCATCCCTTCCTCCCATTCTCTTTAACAAGTTATGCCATCGCAACAGAATCCCCTTCATTGAACAACCAACTGGGCTTGTGAGCAGCGCCATGGCGGATTGCCCACCCCCCGCCGCGCATTCCCAACAGCGCGTCCTAGGAGAGGCCTCGTGACTGCAAGACCCCTCCTCGAGGCAAGTCACACGCTCCTTTGTGCCTCAACAATAATTTCATTAAACGTCAAAGGACGTGCATCATGCTATCTCCGAGTTTCATACTACTTACCCACCCGCAGTAAAGCGTCTAGCTTCCCCAGTCTGAACCTGCCTCAACCAATGACCAACCACCACCTCTATTGACGCAGATATCAGATATAGACGCTGAGTATAGAGCCAGAACATTCCATTGTCAACCATGCTATCCATCTAAGAAGATCTTAATCTAAATTTTCACTTTTATCCGAGTTACGCGAGCAGTCGACCCTCTTTGACCCTGGTATGAAACTCGTGTGTTCCGGCCCATCTATGCGGCATCGTTGTACTTTTGGTTGTGGGTGGAAATGGCTCTGTAAGCGAGTTAGCGACCAAAAAATATCTTAGTGCTGGAGACAACTTCAAAGTCTCTCAGATACGTACCGGCCACTGGGGTCCGACTGCTTAGACCAAGTCGGCGTCCAGCGCATGACTGTCGACGCACAGCGAGGAGGGAAGTGCTCGTCGAACATCATACGGTACCAGTATCTATCATCACGTTAGCAACTCGCGCGCGCTGTACAATCTTTGTCTGGCCACATACCCCTCCTTGGTGTCGGGCACATCGGTGCCCCATTCTGCCTTGGGGTTCTTCATCATATCATCTGTGACCTTCTGCTCGGCCGTGTCCTTGAGCGCATCGATCCATCCATAGCCCACGCCGTCCGAAAACTGCTCCTTTTGGCGCCACAGGATCGACTCGGGTAGGTACGGCGTGTTATCTGGCTCGTCCGTCGTGTCAAAGGCTTTGCGCAGAATGTACTTCTCCATGCGCTCCTTGTTGATCATCTTGTCCGCCGGATCAATGTTCATCGTAGTTTCCAAAAACTATCCCGGTTAGCTCGCACAGACGCCAGTGAGCGCAACAAGATTTATCTCACCTCCTTATCCAAGAACGGCACACGGGCCTCCAGACCCCAGGCAGAGGTCGATTTGTTGGCACGCAGGCAGTCAGCTAGGTGCAAGTTCTTGACACGGCGCACCGTCTCCTCGTGGAAAGCCTTCTTGTCGGGCGCCGCGTGGAAGTACAGGTAGCCGCCGAAGATCTCGTCGCTGCCCTCGCCACTGAGAACCATCTTGACACCCATGGCCTTGATCTTGCGTGAGAGCAGGTACATCGGGGTCGAGGCACGGATCGTCGTCACGTCAAAGGTCTCGAGGTGGTAGATGACATCGGACAGTGCGTTGAGGCCGTCTTCAATGGTGAAAGTCATGACGTGGTGCTTAGTGCCAAGGAACTCGGCGACTTTGAGGGCAGCCTCGTTGTCGGGCGAGCCAGGCAGACCAATGGAAAACGAGTTAAGCTGTGGCAAGTAGGTAACGGTGTCAAGGTGGTCCTCGTCGTCAATACCGACGAGACCTTCACCCTTGTCAGCGTTCTGCGCGCCGGCGTTCTGCTTACTGGCCTCGATGGCAAGCTTCTTCAGGCGCAGGGTCTCGCGCTGCGCGATAGAGGCCACCAGGCTGGAATCCAGGCCACCAGAGAGCAGCACACCGTAGGGAACCTCGGCCATGAGGCGCTTTCGGACGGCCTTTTCCAGACCATGGCGGATGGCCATGTAGTCAACGGGGGTGGAAGGCACATTGGCGGGGTCCCACCACGTAGGCTTGAAGTATCTTGTCGTCTCGCCAGTCTTGGAGTCGTACACGTGGCCAGGAGGGAAAGCGACAATCTTGTCGCAGACGGAAGCCAGGCACTTGAGCTCGGAGGCGAAGTAGACGGCGTCGGGCTCGCTCCAGGACCAACCCTGGTAAAAGGTGGTGATGCCGATAGGATCGCGAGCGGCGATGACGCGGTCCTGGTTCTTGTCGTAGAGGACAAAGGAGAACATGCCATCGAGGTGAGCGGGAGCGTCATTATCGTAGGCCATGTACTAGAAGCGCAGGTGCTATTAGTGGGCAAGCTCGCGTGCAGAGGGGCCACCCTTGTATGGCGGGGTAGCAGCTTCATACCAGAGGAATGATGACCTCGCAATCCGAGTGCGTCTTGAAGTGGTACGTCTCCTTGAGGTTCTTGCGGATCAGACGATGGTTGTAGATTTCTCCGTTGACGGCGAGGACGATGGAGTCGTCAGCGTTGGTCAATGGCTGAGCGCCAGACTCTGTGAGGTTCCATGTGAGCTGGGGTGCCAAGGTGGGGGAGAAAATTCAGTCGCGCGACGTACCGACACCGACAATGCTGAGACGTTCATGGCAAAGAACTAGAGGGTCAGTATTGAGGTTTTCGAGATGTTGAGAAGGTCAATCGAGCATACTGGTGCTGTTGGAGATGACGTTGCCGCCTGGGTAGAATTGTTAGCATCGTGGTATTTTTTGGTGCGCTGGTTGTGACCATGTCGACTCACTCCAATCGGGACCGCGATGACGGATTCTGGATCATGTCAGCACACTAGAATTACAAGAAAAAGAGGGAAAAGCTCAAAGAAGAGTCGACTCACTGTTTCGCCAGGCGCAGAGCCGTAGGCTTGAATTTATGGACGTCGGGATGACTGCAACGGCGATGTTAGCAAATCGGCCCAAGCTTGTGACAGCTGCGCCATATGCAGATATGCAGAGCGCTGGAGGGGCAAGACAAGGCCGATGCAGATTGCCCCTCAGTCGCTAGCCATAACAAGCGGGTCAGAGAGAAGGAAGACGGACCGGTAGCAAGCAAAAATGCCACACATGATCGAAGTTGTGACTGTGAGTTTGATTGATTGGAAGAAGTGGAAGTTCAAGCAAGATACGAAGGGGGAAAAAAGGTTTAAGAAAAGATTCCCACCAGTGACCGAAGGCGGCGTGGGGAAGGGGAGATAACCGCGTGCGGGAAGAAGAGTCATAGCTGCATTCCAGGCTCCGGGTGGCCGCTGGGCCGCTGGCCGCTGGCCGCTTGCCGCTTGGTAGGGGACACCATCTGACTTGCCACAGATAAGAGATTTGCGCCCTGCATGTTTGCGGATTTTTTATAACCAGTTTTTTTTTTCCACAGCCTATATTCTCTACCAGCATACACAGACATGGAGTTGGCGGGCCTTACACAGCCTGTCCTGCGACTTCTTGTCCATGTCCACTGCAAACGGCCGACTTCGGATCGAGTCCGCCTAGGGAGGTTAGTACTTTGCTATCCAGGCCACCACCACACTAACAAATTTGGTACCTTTTTACTAGGTAGTTACCATACACAATCAATCCTCACAGCTCTATCTTGTCCGCTCTCGATGTAACTAAAATGCATTCTGCCGGTCCGTACCGAGTTCTACCGAATCTGATCCAATGTAACCTCCAGAAGTTAAGACTTCCCGCTATCCGGAGTCGGGTGTTGTACCGCCATCAAGCAACCCACTGCTTCAGCGCATCACCCCCTAGAGCACCAGGATCAACACGGCCGTACTCGCTCTCAACAAACGTCATAATTCTCAGCAACAAATGGATACCTCTTCACAAGTCTTTACCCTTGCACCCTTTCCCGAGCCGGTTCCCATCCTACCGTGCCTCGCCCAAGCTCCTTCGTATCATGCATGTATTCATTCCACCACGGAGCCCCCGTATAACGCCTGGTATTTTGCTTCATGTTTCATGCTTGTATATTTATTCCCTTGGAGCAAGAAAAAACATCGCACGCCTCTGGTCCTCATGTCCACATCCCCTGCTCAGGGCGCGGGGTTCTCACGCACCACGCGGCGCACACGCTTCTCGTACTCGACTCGGTCGCGCTTGAACAGATTGTACGCCTCCGCTTGCGCCGGTGACTCGGGGTTCGGGTCGTTGAGTAGGTCCTGGATGCCCAACATGATTTGCTTGACCGTAATCGCCGGCTTCCATGCCTCCTCCTCGTTGAGAATCGACAGACAGACGGTGCCTGAGGGGTATACGTTGGGATGGAATAGCGGCGGCACAAATTTGCCTATTCATGTTTTGTTAGCCATCATTTACTCTATACTGTCTCTAGCGATCCGCGACTTACACTTTGGGGGCTTCGTGGGGTACTCTTGAATAGGCACACGCGCATCTGGTCAGTCTCGTTACAATGTCGTCTCGCGTTTAGCCTCACCGTCAGGGAAAGACATGGTCAGCTTGAACATGCCGCCTTCCCAAATTGTCTTCTCTTTTCCCGGTACGCCGCATTCCCAGTTCTTGAGGTCCAAAACACCCTCCTTCGTCCGCATCGGCCGCGCGTAGAAGCCAAACGGGTGATCTCGTCGCCATTGCTTGCTGCATCGCGTGCGTGTTAGTAGGCCCGCGCGGTCGCTGCAAGAGTGCCAAATCCGGTCCTTACCGCTCCTCTTGTAACCTATTCTGACATAGAGCCATGCCTTTTGTAGTCGCAGCGCACGAGGCAGTCGTCGTTGGGTATCTCGTTGGGTTGGGTGAAGAAAATCAAGATGATTGGACGTGAAGAAAACGTCACACACGGCGACAAACGATGTCCAGCGGGGCAAGACTATCCGCCGAGTTCGAGAAGAAAAAGAACGTACAAATGCAGAAATTTGCACGCGGTTCTATGGGCGACGAAAGACAGGCGGTGCCGATGGAGGATTGCGTAATCTGAGTCGAAAGATCGTGGCGAAGGGATTCAAGACTGGATGCCAAGTGAATGATGCGCTTCACTTTTAGTTAGTTTGCCAACGCTTTGGGGTAACTTGCGACAGCCTAACATGAGGGGTCGCACCGCCACAAGCACCAGCCCCAGCGCTGAGGAACATTTGGCTGTAAACAGGTTGTGCCTGTATGCTCCCTGTAACAGCCCTGTAACTCTTGACCCAGCTCGCCATCCGCTACCTGTAATAACGTGGGGCGCATGTTGCCTTACCGTGGGCAAATCATCCCTAGTTAGTACCTCTAAGTAACCTCGCCTTTCTAGTGTGTTCCCTCGGCTCCGGCTCAACCACCCAATAGCTTCTCCCACAAAACTTCTGCATAGCCATCCAGATTCCATATCCTTAAGCCACACGCAGGTCTCAAACACGACGCATTTCATCTTCTGTGGCAGCCTTTATACGCTTCTTCAGCAGACAAACATCCAGCAGGCAGCGCTCGACAGTCCTACTCCTCGTTGCATGTGGGGTATCTAACTCGCCAGTCAAAGCTTGTGATACAACACACCTAAACACATATCCTCCCTCACCATGGACCCTACCGGTGCGGCGCCGGCCAAGGCCGAGAAGCAAGATGTCGAGATAAAATCTGCAGAGATTCCCGCTTCCTCCACGCAGGCCGCGCCAGCGGCGGCCGTCGCCGATGTCCCGGATCCGGATGAGGATGACCTAGATGACTTGGACGGTAAGCTCTCCGCTCAGCTTCTTTCACCAACCAGGAACCTTGGTGCTGATTTTTTCGGCATACAGATTTGCTGGACGACTTTTCTACTACGAAGCTAGACACGAAAAGGTCCGCAGATACGCCAACCACCCCGGCCGCTGCCCCTGCTGCTCCGGTCACCGGTGCTCCAGCGCCGGAAGCCGGCGCAAAGGTCGGGGGCGATTTTGACCCTGAATCCATGACGGAAGAAGAGTTATCAAAGAAACTCCAGGCAGGAATGGCAAATTTACTCGGCGAGCTCGAAAAATCGGTACGTGTGGCTCCCGCGCAACACCCTGTTCAAGAGACCCTAAACTTACTAAGATGCACCGCCATGGTAACAGCCAGAAATGAAAGCCGAGTTTGAGAGCATATTCGGGGGAGTGGCCTCCGCCGTCGACGGTGACGCCGCGCCGGGCAGCAACGCGCCGGCCGCAGAGGAGTCTTTCCAGGACACGATCCGGCGCACCATGGAGCGCATGCAGACCTCGGGCGACCAGGCCACTGCGGCCGCTGCCGAAGGCGGCTCCGACGACTTCATGGCGGAGCTCCTCAAGCAGATGGCTGCCGGCGGCGGCCCCGGCGGCGAGGGCGGCGAGGAGGAGTTCTCCAAGATGCTGATGGGCATGATGGAGCAGCTGACCAACAAGGAGATCCTCTACGAGCCGATGAAGGAGCTGCACGACAAGTTCCCCGCGTGGCTCGCGGCGAACCGCGACAAGACGCCCGCCGAGGACCTCAAGCGCTACACGGACCAGCACGCGCTGGTCGACGAGATCGTGGCCCGCTTCGAGGCGAGCACCTACTCGGACTCGAACGCCGCGGACAGGGAGTACATTGTGGACCGGATGCAAAAGGTAAGGAATCCCACGTCGGCCTTCGAAACTTGGAGGACGACTTGCTAACTTGGTGGCGAATAGATGCAGGAGCTGGGCTCGCCGCCCTCGGACCTGGTAGGGGACCTTGACACAGCACAAGAAGCCTTTGCTGGCGCCGACGAACAATGTAACCCGCAGTAGTACAGTGGAGGCAAAGAATGAGAGTCTCTATTTACATGACCGACGAGTCTCTTCTTCGTGTTGTTGCTCGTTTGAGTATGTTGTGTCTTATATACCCGTGTGTACAATGGTGGCAAGAGATGATATGTAATGTTGCAGCCAAAGAAAATATGCCACCGTTCGTGGCTTCCAAAACGCCATGCCATTGCACCAAAGGATGCCCAAAAGATCAAAGAAAAAAAAAGCCGAGTATCCAGAACGCCCCCGCATATCCTCCGAGGTATATGCTGTGTCACAGTCACTCCATTTCCATTTCGTCTGCCAAATCTGCCTGTTGTTGCGTCTGCATGACCTCGTCAATATCCTTGGCCGAGAGCAGTTCTTCAAAAATATCGTCGTACTCGTCATCGGACAAGGACGGTGACATCGGGCGCGTCACCGGCGAGCGCACCTGCTGCTGATACGACGCAAACATAGCCTCAAGCTCGGCGTCCTCGGCATACTCGTCCACCATGCCGTCCGCATCAGCATCCATGTCCTCGTCCACGTCTTCGTGCTGCCGCGCCGTCATCTCCGGTTGAAAGCTCGAGGCGTCCTCTATATCCGCCTCGGAGAGCTCCGGCGCGTCGTGCGACAAGCGGTCCATATTGGCGATCCAATTAGTCCTCAGAAACTACCCAGCCTCAGTTAGCCAAGCCGGAGAGCACAGAAGCAGGACCGGCGGAGGATTTACCTGTCCCTCAATGTCTCGCCGCTGCCAGGCCTTGTCCTCGGCCTTTTCGCGTACGGTGCGCAGAAAGTTGGCGCGTCGCTGCTGCTGTGCGTCCTCGCGGCGGCGGCGTAGCAGCGGGTTGGCGCACGCGGCCGCCGCGCGCGCGGCGTACTTGAACTTTGACGCCGGTCGGATCGGTGATGACTGCGTCTGGCGTAGCGAGAATTGGTCGTCTTCGCAATCATCTTGCGTCCCGAGAGGCGAGGAGGCGCGCAGAGGCGAGGACGAGAGGGGGGACGGGACAGCGGGCCGGTGATCCCAACCGGTGGCGAAAATGGGCGTTGGGGCCAGGGATAGCATGCTCTCTGGGAAGGTGTTCTCGGTCTTGCTTCCGGGCATAAAATAGGGGTGATATATGAACAGCGGGATGATTGTGGAGGTTGATGAAGATCGGGTGCGACAGCAATGGGATGGGATGGGATGAGATGGATGGATAGAAGCGCGGGGTGGAAGCGGTTATAAATGGTGACAATGGGTGTGTCTCAAGTGTAATTGGCGTGGTTTTTTGGCGAAGCGGACGCGTCGACTTGTCGCGCCGTCACGTGTAAAGAGGTAAATACAAGGGCCGTTCCCGGCCAGTGCCGGCTTATTCTGCTGTTGAAGTTGAGGCAATGATGAATAGATAAAAAAAGTAAACGAGAATACGATTATTCAACGATGGCACTTTCCGTCGAGTCATTTTCCCACGCCAAGTTTAACATGACAAAAGGTTCTGAAAAGACGAGACCAGCAACCAGCTGTTCTGAAATAAATTGGTCAACTTATTTAGTGGCTCATTAGTGACGCACCATGGGAGGTGTACCTGTGGTTACCTACCTCTAACCTCCTAAGCCTCCTGTAAGTTAGAGAGTTACAGCCACATCAAAGCCGACGGGGACGGAGACGGAGAACGACCCCTCGGCGAATCACGGTGCTGACGCTACCAAAAAAAAAATTGTCGAGTTGTTGCGACACTCAATGTCTCTCTATTCGCTTCACATTCCGCAACGCAATTGGTCATTTTCCTACTCTTTTCAGTGAAGCAGGAATACCACCAGTTCATCATCATTTGTGACCGCTTGTCAAATTCAGACTGCCGCTTGTAGGATGATAGCCTCTGGCCCCAACGCCTCCTTGTAACGCCCCCGAAGAAGCCCTGGCAAACAGGGACGACGAGGCATCACCCGAAAGACCGACCGGAATGAGCAGCTCCTCCTTTGCCGTCTTCTCAAGACGGCTTGTTCCTCGCCAATGGACCTGTACCACCTGCAAGAGCCAGCTGCCGCCGTTTGTCAAGCCGACAACTGCGCGGTTTGGCGCCACCCGTCGCTTCGCCTCACCCTCGGGCAAGAATGGCTCGTCGCGACAGTCGTCGCCGCGCCGGTCGCGCAGGGCTCTCTTGGTCGCATCGACCAGCGCGGCCGTCGGCGGTGTCACCGCTCTCGCCTTCATCGACGACATCAAGGGCGCCTACGAGGCTGCAGAGCGCAGCGGTCGCGTCGTTGCCGGACTAGCCATCTGCATCAACGAGTACGTCGAAAACAAACCACGGGACTCGCATGCCAACGAACGAAATACTAATCGCAAGCCTAGCTACCGCACTACACTCAACCAGAGAGCGCTTATGGAGAACGATGACGAGAAGGAGACCGTCCTCAAAGCATGCCACAAGCGCTGCGCCGAGCGCACCTTGAAGGTGCTCGAGAAGAATGGCGGCATATTTATCAAACTCGGGCAGCACCTCGTATGCGATTCCCGGGCCAACCACCACTCATTTCACGAGCAAAACTAACCTCTCCTCTCAGAGTGCCATGAACTACCTCTTGCCCTCCGAGTGGACCACGACTTTCATCCCGCTACAGGACAAGTGCCCGGTCTCGTCTTACGAGTCGATTGAAGAAATGTACAAGTCCGACACGGGCGAGGACCTCATGGCCTACTTCTCTGCCTTTTCGCATGAGCCCATCGGTGCGGCCTCACTCGCGCAGGTGCACTTGGCGACAATCCGCGCCACCGGGCAGGAGGTCGCCGTCAAGGTGCAGCACCCGGAGCTGCAGGCGTGGGCGCCGCTGGACCTCGCGCTGACGCGATACACGTTCCGCACGCTGAAGCGCTTCTTCCCCGAGTACGACCTCGAGTGGCTGTCGTCCGAGATGGAGGTGTCGCTGCCGCGCGAGCTCGACTTCCAGGAGGAGGCCGTCAACGCGCGCTCGATGCGCGACCACTTCGCCCGCATCCCGCACCTGCCGCTCGTCGTGCCCGAGGTGGTGTGGGCGCGCCGCCGCATCATCGTCATGGCGTGCGAGGCGGGCCACCGCCCAGACGACCTCGCGTACCTGGACGCGCACGGCATCGACCGCGACGAGGTGTCGGCCGCGCTGGCCCGCATCTTCAACGAGATGATCTTTGGCGACGGCGCGCCGCTGCACTGCGACCCGCACGGCGGCAACCTCGCGATCCGCAAGAACGACGGCGCGCAGGCCAGCGGCGGAATCCTCGAGCTGCTCCGCCTCCGCCGCCGCCGCCCCAACTTTGACGTCATCCTCTACGACCACGGGCTGTACCGCGAGATCCCGCTCGCCCTGCGCCGCTCGTACGCCAAGATGTGGCTGGCCGTCATCGACGGCGACATGGACCGCATGCGGCGGTACGCGCGCGAGGTCGCCGGCGTGACCGACGAGGACTTTCCGCTGTTCGCGTCCGCCATCACGGGACGCGACTACCGCGTGCTCGCCACGCAGGGGTCGGTGCTGCGCGCGCGCACCGGCGACGAGGAGGCCGCCATGTCCACCTCGCTGCAGGAGGGGCTCATCGTCGACCTGGTGCGCCTGCTCGGCCGCGTGCCCCGCATCATCCTGCTCATCCTCAAGACCAACGACCTGACGCGCAGCCTCGACGAGAACCTGCACACCCGCCAGGGGCCCGCCCGCACCTTTCTGATCCTCGCCCGCTACTGCACCCGCACCGTCTTCTACGAGCAGCTCGACGAGGTGCGCGCCCGCGGCGGGTCGCTGCTCTGGCCGGCCAACGCGCTGCGCGTCGTGTGGGCGTGGGCGTCCCTGGTCAGGGTCGAGGTCAAGCTCGAGGTCTTTGAGATCTGGCTGGGCGTCAAGCGCCTGCTGGGGATGAAGAGCGGCGTGGGCGCGCTGCAGTGAGAAGGTGCGCCCGTGGAGCGTGCATGTGTGTGTGGTGTAATAGAGTATAATTGTACATATAAACATAGACGAATAAAAGCTTTTGCATTTTGCAGTCGTTGCGTATAATACTGCGCAGTGGCAGTAATATATATTTGCCTCACTACCCTGTACCCTGTTGTGTGTTTTTCACCGTGACGCAAACATGGCTACGCGGTGCAAATTCGCTGCATTGAGCCAATCAAAGTAGCCTCGGCTTGTAATAGTAGCAGTTTACCCATTTTCAGCAGGAGTTATAAGTTCAGAGTGCACATTCCGCCACGATAAGTACCAGTATTCTGTGCGCGTCTTCCATCATCCCCAATCTGACTGATCCACAAAGGGCTGGCCACAACAAAACCTAGTCTAATACCGCCTGACCTTTATAAAGGTAAATAAATTCGCCGGGAGTAACATCGGAGCTGATCCCGCATCAGCATCTCCATCAAGTAACAAGCCTTCGTGGCGTAGCTGGTTATCGCGTGAGTCTCATACAACAAATCACCGTAAAGGTGCTGGTTTCGTATGACCTAGCCAACAGGCCGGGACATCTCAAGGTCATGAGTTCGAACCTCATCGAGGGCAAGTTATCTTTTTGCTATTACAGTGTTTTTTTTTCAATTCAGCGTGTCCACTACAATTGAACATCGTGTTAAGTAAGCCAAGGGGGCGGCAGTATCAACCCGAGCGGCTGTACTCTAGATTCAGTAGAGACAATAGCTAGAAACAAATATTATCAACTTAACATAAGAGCAAGAAACTGCATTTTAAAGTATAAGTAAAGCACTCTATAACTTTCACTAACTACTATTTTACTAAATCCTAGGCAAGAGTTTTAACTAGAGAAAAAAAAAATCTTGACTAATAGCATTGTATATCGTTTTGTTAACTACACAATCCTTGCTTGCAGACGTTCTAACACTCAAATTAATTCAAGGAAATTCAAGGAATCCCTCTAAACAGTCTAAACAACTACAGAGAATACTAACAAGGCAGTGCAAGAGTAGCAAGCGCTTGTTCAAAGTGCAAAAGAGGAGGCTAGCAATACTATGTTTACTATGAATAGTACGAAACGTAGTGAGAAGGCATTAAATAGAGAAATTCATGCCAAGCTTAAGATGCTTGAAGCTTTGGCGAAACGCGTCTACGAACATGTTACTAGTGAAATCCAGACCTTGCGGAAAAAAAAAAAAAAAAGAAATACCTTGGCGGCAAAAAAGCGTGATCCCGCCCGGGCTCGAACCGGGGACCTTCTCGGTGTTAACGAGATGCCATAACCAACTAGACCACGGGATCCGTTGTGATTTGTTGAAACGGCTTCGCCTATCTGCCACTAAGCAGGTAGCCGATGATCATGTCGCGATTGTTTTACCTGAACGTGTACTTGGTTGCAGCTTTGTCCTTCTGAAGATACTGTTTTTACGAGTATTAAATATAACCGGGTCTTTTATCATGTCAACTCAACATCAATCGATTTTACCTGTATGAAAAATATGAATAATATGCCGCTGTAAAATAATGCGAATGCCAAAACACCACAAGTCATCCGTACCCCAACGCCAGTGATACCCAAAGTTAACCCTAATCCTTTAAACTCCGAAAATGCAGTGCTTGGCACTCATGCAAATGTGCCACGGCCCAACAATCCTGCCATCACCCCCCGTCTCTTCTCCGCGCTCTTCATCTTCTTCTCCTCGCGGCGGCGCTCGCTCTCCTTGAGGCGCGCCTGGCCCTCGTTGATTGGCATCGCGCGACTCACCACGCCGCTGCGCTTGCCCGCCGCCTTTTTGATCTTCTTGTCGTCGCCAAAGCCCGCGCCGGAAGCAGAGCTGCTCGACGTGGTGGTGCTCGTGGTGCTCGCCGTCGCCGTCGACATGATGGACGAGTTGGTCGTCGCGCGGCGCAGCAGCGGCGGGACCTTGAACGCGCTGCTGGACGACGCCGAAGCAAACGCAAAACGGCTGCTGCTGGTGGACACGTTGGAGTTGCCTCTCTTGAGGCTGATGCGGTCGACGACGCCAACGGCTCCGCGTGGCGGAGAGCGGTTCTCCTTGTCGCTGCTGCGCGGTGCGCCGTCTTCCCCTTCGCTGTCGGAGCCGACCTCGGTTGCCGGTATCAACGAGGCGTCGGGCTCCTCGAGAAGGTTAGACAGCGTCTCGCGGACCTCACCAATGTTGGAGGGCTTCTTGGCATTCTTGGTCCTGCGCATGTTGGCGGGGGCTCTACTGCTTTCGCCACCTGTAGGTGCGGCGGCGAGAGGGGCGAGGGCCTGACGAGCGGGTTGCTTAGGTTGGCTGTCGGGAATTGTCTGTGGCGCGGCGTTCTGCGACTCGGGAGCAGGGGACTGTGATGAGTCACGCTGCGAAGGCGACTCGACAATCTCGAGAATGTCCATCTCGTCATCGCTACCGCGGTCCTCAATGGTACGCAGAAAAGCCTGGTTGCCCGGGTCCTCGGCCATCTTCTTGACGCGCTCATCGGAAAAGAGCGCCTTCTGCATCTTGGCAAATTGGCGGCGCTTCATGCGTCGGCGCGCCTCGCCATCGTCATCAGAGTCGGAGAGGTCATAATCAGCGCCACGCTTGCGGCGCAGCATACCGGTGGTGATGTCCTTGAAGAGCTTCTCAACCTGCTGCTCATCCTCTGCACGCGCACGATCAGCATAAAATGCAGCTAGCTTGCTGTCGTCGGCATTGTTCGCCGTGGCGTCGTCAATCATTTCCTGGACAGAGGCGTTGGACTCGTTGTCCGAGTCTTCGCCGTCAACGCCGCCGAGACCAGCGTACTCGTCATCAGACTCCATGGCTTCCTGCTCAACCATCTCCTTGGCCTTGCTCGTTTTGGCGTTGAAGGCGTCTGTGAGACGACGTTTCTCATTTCTCTTGGCCTGCTCTTTCAGTTTGGTGAACGCATCTTGAGGAGCAGTCAAGGCCTGGGTTGGAAGAGACTGAGTAGGCTCGACAGCCTTTTCGACATCAGCCTTACGGCGAAGCTTGCCTCGTCTTAAAAGCGGCGATGCCTGTGGGCCATCTTCCATGGTGCCGGCAATGTCGGTAGCCACGGTAGAGAAAGGTGGCTCGACGAAGCGATCCTTGAGGGGTGTGTATGCCTGGAAACCACCATCTTGTGACAGCTCAATGGTCTGTGATTCGTCTAGGTAGTCCCGCATGAGGCTGTCGAGCCCGTGCATCTGCGATTGTGACATGTTGAGGCGGACCATGTTTGACTCGTTTTGTGTCTCGAGGGGCTGCGAGTTCTCAATAATGTTGTCGTCGCAGTGATCGATGGTTGCCGAAAAGTTGGAGTCGGGAAGCTGATCGAAATCGGGCATCATGGACTGCGTAGGGCCGTTGATGGCACCCACCTGGCTATCGTCCATGGTGCCGGCAAAGATCTGGGTCAGACCAAGACCGGCGGCTCCCTGGACAGGCATACCGGGAATAAAAGTCTTTTTGGCAGATCGCAGAACAGAGCCGGGGGCGGAGGTGTTGCCGTTTGCCGCAACGGGTGAAATCTGGTCAGTGGTCTTGATTGGCTTGGGTGTGGCCTTTATCTCCGTTTCGCCCTCGTCGTCTGAAAGCACTGCATTAATGTTTCTGGCTCGTCTGCGGCGGGTTTGCACGGCAGCTTCCGCCATCTGCTCGTCATCGTCACCGTCATCGCCGGCCTCGGATCCCTCCTTTCCATCCGAGTCCTCAGCCTCATCATCAAACATAGGGTTGGCCGCATCGCTCTCACCATCAGCCTCTTCGCCCTCGTCTTCTGAGCCAGAGAGCTCAATGGCCTCAACTTCCGCGCCATTTTCAGAAGCCTCATACTCATCATCGCTATCATCCCATGCGAGGGGGTCAGCGGCGGCATCATCTTTCTTCTCCTTCTTGGCTGCCTCGCGCTCTTGCTCCATGAGGCGTTGAACTTCTTCACGAGCCTTGGCCACAATATCTTCCACCTCTTCCATCTGCTTTTCCCGCTCCTCCATTGTTTGGACAACAACGCCCTTGGACTTGAGAAGCTGGAGTCGACGTTCTCGCTCCAGCTTTGCCTGCTGTCTCGCCCTTTGCTGAAGTGAGGCCTGGAGCTCGATGTTGGTGATTCCCACCGGAGTCTTCTTTCCACGTCCTCGGCTTTGATCTGGGGATCGAACGAGCGCAAGAGCGCGCAGGACCTGCAGCGAGTGTGATCCTTGAGCGTTTTTGAGGGGAACATTATCAAAGACAGCCTTGACCTTGTCTTGAACTGTAGCGGTAATTTCGAGTTCATCGTCGGGGCCGGCAGCAAGCGTCTTTATCAGATTAGGAAGACGGACATGGACGCGCTTTTTTGTCTGATTAACCTCAGCGGGTTGCTCCTTCGGAACATCAATAGCTTTACCCTTGCCCTTGTCGATAGGCCGGGCGCGGGGAGAGCTAGAAATTTCGTCTAGAGTGGGCAGATCCTCGTCATCATTGTCATCGGTCCGAGTAGCGATGGGAGCCGCCGTGGCAGCCTTGGCGGACGGGGGAGAGCTGGGGGGCGTGTCAACGTTTGCCATTTCGACATCCGACCGGGGAGTAGTCGGGCGGCTAGAGCTGGCAGGCTGGACGATTGGTTCGGGAGCCAGTCCGGCCGGCTTGAAATTGAACCTCTCGAAGAGGCTACTCTTTGTGAACTTCTTTCGAGTCTTTGCCTCGTGGGCCAGCTGCATGCTTCGGGCCATGCGCTGCGTCTCGCGGTTCATCTCTTCGATTGCCTTTTTGCTGGCCTTGCGGGACGGGCGGGCCGACCTTTGGGTCAGGGTGTGGCCACCCTCATCGTCGTCAATGTTTGATACGTCGTCGTCGTCGTCGTCGTCGAGCGCGTTGAGCTCCGATGACAGCTTCTCTTGACGCGCGCGGCGCTCGGCCCGCTCGGCTTCTTCCTTGGCCTCGCGTGCTAGACGCTCTTGGCGCTTCTTCTCAACGAGGGCCTTGAAGCGGTCCGACTTGACGGCGGGCAGATCATCGCTGTCAGAATCCGAATTGATATGCTGCGGGCCGCGAGACGGTGAAGAGCGCGCTGGAGAAGAGACAAAGAGACCAGGGCTAGAAGGGTTGCGTCTGTTTTGTTGCGGAGACTGTTGTTGCTCTGGGGTGGGTTCACGAACCGGACGACGCTGCAGACGACGAGGCGCCACAGGTAAATCGTCGTCGTTGTCGTCGTTGTCGTCGTTGTCGTTGGCATCATCCGTCATCATCTTTTGTCGCTGCTCGTTTTCGCGTTCTAGCATTTGTTTTACGCGTTCACGCGCGTTTTGTGGCTCTTTGTTGCTCGGGGATGTGCTGTTCGCCTGCATGCGAGCCGCGAGTCTGCCTCGGGGGCGTATCTCGACGTCGGGTTCGCTATCGTCATCGTCGTCGTCGAGCTGTGCAAGCGCTGACCGGACCATGGGCCGGGCAGCCTGTTTCAAGTGCGTAGGAGCGCCGCCTTCCTCATCACTGCTGTCGACAGTAGCGAGGAGAGCCCTGATTTTCGAGCGAGGCGTCAGCATGGGAGCTGGCGAACCTCCGCGAGAGGAGGCGGGCGAGGACGGCGCGGACATGGCGCGTGGAGAGGGCGTAGGTGAAGCAAAGAGCAGAGTGGATGCTTTGAGAATTAAATACTGGAAAGGGACATGAAGGAAGTAGTGAGAGAGACTAAAATCAAGTTCTCAGTGCTGCATTGGGATGAAATCAATTGATGTACTGCTGTTGGGTGGAAAGTATGAAGGAGTCGGAGTCAGTAAGAAGTGCTCAAGGCAGGCGGGTAGCTAAAGTGCGGGTGGGCTCAATAAGGCTTAATTGGTGGGTGACACGCGACGCGGTGAGCTGATTTGGCACGCGCCGACGCATCAGTTGGTGGGCCGTGTCGCGTAAAACACTTGCTCGTCAATTAAACATATTCTCCGTGTAACCTGGTGCTTTTCTAATGATTTGGCCGTGTACTACATAGGAAAATAATCACATATTTTAGACAAGATATTTGCATATTTTAGACAAGATATTCACATATGGAGATATGAAGCATGGCAAAGTAGTGTATTGACGTGCAGCCAGGATCCGGGCTTATGCTACTCTACCAATCTTTTTTTTTTTTCTTTGGCATTTTTTCCTGTCTTTTTTTGTTCGTTTTCCTGTTTCAGGGGTTTTTTTTTTTTTATTGTTTCATCATTGAAAGAAAGATATTGACTCGTTTTCAGATCGCTGCGCGGCGTAGATTAGTGGAACAATACAGTCTTGACTTAGAACAGCTTGTGCTCGAGCGTCATATCAGACTCGGGCTCAAGACCAACACAAGCACGGAAAATGTTGGTCAGAGCAGCGCGTTGCTTAGCAAGAGCGTTGACGACCGGGGTGCCAGGCGGCGTCAGGGGGGCCTTGAGCATGTAGCTCAGAACGCTCAGAACACTGTGGAACTGCTTAAAGTCGCCCTCGGCAGACTTCCACTGAATACGGGTCATCATCTCAGCAATGATGACGAGGTCAATGATGAGGGGCGAGGCCAACAGAGAGTCCTCGCAAATGTTGAAGAGGGAAATGGTCTGGTGGCCCCCCATGAAGATCTCGGCATAGTACTCATCCAGAGCACGCTTGTTGTCGGCGACAGCAGGCATGTACTTGATGACGACGCAGTGGTCGGGGTGCTCGCCCTGCTTGTAGAGGACAGAGTTGGCCTCGACCATGTCGTCGACAACGTTGGACTTGGAAATCTCCTTGGAGCGGAACTGCTTCTGGGAGCTCAGGTTCTTGCCGTCGTTGTTACCCAGGTGGTTGTAGCTTGCAATGGAAGTGAGCTTGATGCCAGCGTTGATGAGGAAGTCGACAAGAGCAGACTTCATCTTGGTCTGGCCAGACTTGAAGTCGTCACCGCCAATGAAGGCGTTGTGCTTCTCAGCGAGCTCAATGGCGCCGGGAACAAAGGTGTTTTGAGGAGAGCCGTTGATGAAGGGAGTGCCCTCGAGGATACAGGCGACGGCGAAGATGGTCGAGGGGGAGACTTCCTCGTGGCCCTGCTCGATGGCCTTGAGCAGGTTGTCGGCCGTGTCGTTGACGCCGGGGACCAGGTCAGCGTAGCGCTCAGTGTTGGCAGTCCACATGACGATGACCTTGTCGAGGGCATGCTTCTCCTTGAACTGGCGAATGTCGGTCTGGATCTGCTGGACGTGAGCCATGCAGGCCTTGCTGCCCTCGAGGACGTTGTCGGCACGGTCCTCCTGGTTGGCGGCGATGAAGTCGGGGTAGTAGACGGAAGGTAGGGGAACCATGTCGACCATCTCCTTCTTGACCTGGGCCTTCAGAGTAGGCTCCAGGACCTGAGCGCGATCCATGGCGTCGGCAAGGTTCATCTTGCTAATGTCCCAGCCTCCAATGGTGATGTCGTTGGGGTGGACCATGGGAAGGATGTTGTGGAAGGGAATGTTGATCTCCTTGCTGGTCTTGGCGTCGGTGCCGAGTTTGAGGGTCGAGCCCATGACAACGGAGCCGTAGTAGTTGGACTGGCGAGGGCCTTCCTTGGTCTCCCAGCTGAGGCTGCGACGGTTGGCGAGGATGCCAGCAGTGACGGTACTGCCGTTGTTGCCGCCCCAGCCGACCAGCATCATGCCGATCTTGGGGACCTTGCGCTCGACCTTGAACTCATAGGGAGTCTCCTTGGGAGTGGCGACAAAATTTCCGCTGGCGTCCGTGTCGACGCTGGTGGTGCGATAGGTATACTTGGATCGAATCTCCGAGTCGGTGTAGGTGACGTTGGGAGAGTTGACCTTGAAAGTGGGTGCTGCGACGCTGCCAGCAGGGATGCTGCCAGCGTCAACCAACCCGTTCGAGGAGCCGTTGCTGGATTCCGCGTGGGGAGCCATGGTTGACTAGTTGATTTGAGGCGGAATGGACGAGATTGAGAGGTGTTTGCGGGCTTCTTGAATTGGCAGTGATCGATTTACTGGGTTTCGATCGAGTCCGATGCTCCTCCAGTGTCGGCTGAGCAGCGGGCTCCTGCGAACGGGTGGTGAACCCTAGGCGGGGGGTCAGCAGTGGCTTTGGAGACGGAGTGTATAGGAGTGAGTTAAAGACGGATATTCTTACGAGTTGAGGAGGTTGGAAAACGTCTTGGCGACTTTGAGCGACCGAGGAAATAGATGCCCCGATCAGAAGATTTGTGTGGTGTTTTGAGGGTGGGTTGAAACGGTGACTAGTCTGGCGACAGGCAATTGACGACAAGACTGGATTGGGTTCGGGAAATGGGTTGTAGGGTGCTCAAAAGAGACTGTAGTTGTTATTTTCTGTGTGATTCGTTGGTGTTTTGGTTTTTTGGGTGAAGAAAAAAGAGAAGTCGGGAGGAAACGGGGAGAGGCTCGGGGCTGAGTTGATATACCACTCCGTGCTAGTGAAATGGTAGAAGCTGCATGCCTGGCCCCTTTGGAGGGGCTCAACCTTTTTGGCGCTTGACCGTCTGCATGGGAGCATCGGATGGGGCACGAAATGGGGAAAAGTGCGAGAGGGGTACCTCCATGGTGGGGTGATTTTGTGGGAGACACGGGCTGTTTGTTGATGGAAGGGAGGTACCTCGCTAGCAGACAAGGACAGACGAACCGCAGGGCGCTGGTGCCTGTCGTGGCTGGCAGAACTCCTCGGTAGCCCCACGTCACGCCGAATTGCGAGTTGATCTGAGCCAATACCAGCGAGCAGTAATGAGGGGAAGTGGACTGAATGCAATCGAGAAAATGAGCTCTCGGCACGATATGGGTAAATGTTACCTGCAATCAACAATGTCGCAGTTGGATGGTCAAGCGGTGAGAGTGCAGCCAAGCCCAAGCCGGGTGGCTAGGTAGGTACCTACATACCTAGGTACTAAGGTACATAGGTACCTCGTAGGCAGGTACGGATTACAGTAGGTAGGTAGGTATGTAGGTTAGTAGTTACAGTACAGGTTGTGCGGGACTTGCTTTCCTGATTGCCCTATTGAGTTTGTCGCTACCAATGACCAGGATTGTGTGGTTATCATTATTGACTATCAATATTGACTTGAGGAAACTTTTTATACTCCAAAGAAAAAAAAACAGTGTAGAACAAGCCGCTAATTCGAGAGACAAACTGGGCTCGCTTCTGGGCTATGATTCCACCCGTCAATGGTGGGGTCGATGGGTACCTACCTACCTAGGTAGGTAGATAGAAATCCGAGGCCCTGCAGACTTGTACCATCACGTTCGATTCACCAGCCTGGCTGGCCCTCGGTTTCATTGCGATAGATTTAGACGTCCTATCCTCTCATTCATCCATTCCGTCGAATCTGCTTGTCTCCTTGCCTGCTCTTCCAGTGCTGTGTACCTTGCCCCAAGCAGCCAAGCTCCCCGACACGCGACCACCATGATACCGCTGCTCTCGCTGATCACCGCCCCAACACTTTCCGACCTGCTCACCACGAGAGTCTCAAGACAGACGACGCACCACGGCAAACAGAAGCAAGGCGATTGTTACCAACCATTACGATAGCTCGATGCCACTACATATAAACACAACCCTGCCAACTATTACGCAACTTTCGATCCGGTCTTAATTATTCTTGGCCCCCCCCATGTGTATCCTCCGTCATCCTCGGTTCGGCTCGGCTGCCTGCTTGCCTCATCCCATGCCTGTTGTCAATGCGCTAATAACATAGATGGCGGGGGCCGACGCTGCTGTTTTATGCCGGACTGATTTTTCGTCCTCATCGCCTGCCCGATGGCCATTTCGTGCAGCCGAGCTATACATTCGGCTACAAAAGGCATTATTTTATCTGGCCGCTATTGATACATATTCAGCACCATCTAGGTAACTCCAAAGGCGCCAATGCGCCATGTTTCCTCGCTTTCTTTTTGCAGCATTCAGTCCTGCCTGGTATGCATTGTCGATCACGGCCCTCCTGGTCATTGCCGAGACCAGCGCTATCTACGCTCTCTGACCACTTACCACGCTTGTAATCGCGTGCGCCCCGGACCTATAAACGGCTTCCCCTCTCTAGCTCGCCAATTTCAACCTATCGTCCTATCGTGCCATCCTCATGTACCAATTTGGCAGAGTGGCTGGCGTGGAAGCTGGCTGGTCTGTGGCGTGGCGTCAGGCCTATGCTGGAGAGCCACAAGCCGCGTCACCACGGGATGGTGTCGCTTCTCTGAATCAATCACCATTCTAGCAGAATATTTTTTTCAAGGAGCAAAAAGACCTTGACATGACACGCTTGGTGCGATTGGAGCTACTTCTCTACTTGTTGGCTCTGGCAACGTCATCCGCTATGTGGGCGTACGCGGAAATGCGGAAATATGCTGTGTGCCAATTTTTAGCAGCTGACAAGCTGTCACAATTGAATGCTTACTATCGTTGGCAGGGCAGGCGCGTCGTCCCACACAGTTGCTGCGATTCGCACGCCCACATTCCCGAACCAATTGCCGCCAACAGCTGCCGGCCTCAGAGCAGCGCTTCGTATTGCTCATTCCTGACACAATGACCAAGTTCTGGTTATGAACTTGTTTTCTTCTGCATCAGATTCCCCATTGAATACTTTTATCAGAATTGTAAAGCAAAATCTTATTTAATGATGATGGTATCTCGATAATAACACGCAATGCTATGCATGACCGGTTCGCCACTAGACCCGCCCGGCCTCCCCGAAAACTGCAAAGAAAACAAATGAGGGAAAATACAAAACTTCATCTCCATCAAGATAGACAGGCAAACCCTGCCCTCCAAGAAATCTTGTGCTCCTGTGTTTCCGGGATGTGGGGGGTTGCCCACATGCGCCCCCCTCGCTCTGACACGTCTAAACTCTAATAAGTCGTGTGATGCCCATGTCCCGATAACGAGGGAGCCCATGAGCGCGTGCCTGCCACAAGGCCGAATCTCGTCGTTTGTTCGTTGTCTGTGTCGCTGTTGTTTTGGTGTCTCGTTTTCGTGCTGTTCCCTGACGTCCGCCGCGCTTACATCGGGGGCATGTCCGGAACGCAGGTGCCGATGCAGCCCTCATAGTAGACGCCCTGGAAGTACCGCTCGCAGTCGGGCGGCGCCGTGCACTTGTAGCGAGCCGGGCACGGCTCCGTGTTGGACCCCGTGCCGCAGCGGATGGTGATGGGATCGCGATCCGGGCGGCGGCGGCCGCCGGCGGCCACGGGGAGCTGCTGCGGCGCGGCGGAGACGGCCACGCAGAGCACGCAGAGCACTGTTGACGTCTTGACAAGCATCTCGGTAAAGCGTGTGTGTATGTGTGTGTGTGTGTGTGTGATGGAAAATATTTTGCCGTTGGTGGAGGGAGATGGAAATTGTGAAGAGAGGGAGAAAAACAAGAGGGTGTAAAGGGAAGAGAGGGAAACTTTTGGGTGGCCGGTAAGGTTATAACAACCCGGCTCCTCGGGGCTTGCGTGGCCTTGAATGTTCTGGCTAGCTTGATTTGCGGACGGGCCCCCAGTCTATGGGATCTCGAGGCCAAAAAAACGCCACGAGAAAAAAGCATACGTGATCAGAGGCGTCCCTTCCCGGCAACGCCGCAGTTGAGAGCTGAGTTACTGCCCGAGTCGCGATATTCCTCCGGGCTTAGCGCCTGCTGCTACCCGTGAGTAGTCAAGTCAAGGCAGTTGAATTAGCTGAGGCATTTCGAGGACCGCTTCCTTGTTCATTGGGAAACGTTAGGGAGTGTAATTGGTTAATCCTCGTCAATGACTTGCTTGCTCTTGGATGCAGCAAGTCGTCTGTCGGCTTTGAGGACATGCCTGGTTCCGAAGCTGGATATTGCTGTCATAGCCGGGACCTCTCCCATGACCTAGTGGGTCGTCTTTATTTGTGTCTGGTAATAACGGCTATTGTATTTGTAAATACATTGCGCTCTACCCCAACTCTGAAATGAAATGCAGGCTCATGCGGTGCCGCGTCGATGTGCTAGTTAGTCGCCGTTGAGCTGTTGCCTCAGTTGTCTCTCGTAGATGAAATGTATAGTCTCCAGGTACAAGTGGAAAGTCATTAGAGATTAGATCAGTCAGTTCAACAGATGAGCCCATTGTCAAGGCAATCACGAGGGTATAAGCCATTTCGAAATGCCCGGTAGTCGTACTGCTATGGCCAATCAAAACTCAGGCTGCATCTCATTCATCCTTGATGACCCCTGCTCTGGTAGCAATGGACGTACATACAGCCCCTCGTCCTGCCTCTTGCCAGCGGCGGTAGAATCACGTTCGTTCGATGCTGCCCTGGCACTTGGGAGCGGCACCCCAGTCCCTACCCGGCAGCCGAGCGACTCGGACGTACTCAAGAACCCGCCAACCGCTTCCAAGCCATCAATCCCAACTTCCGCCTTGGTTGGAGGCTGTGTTAATATTGTCACTCAAGTTGAATTGGTGCATTGTGGGCGGCTGAAATCCAACCCCCGGTTTACGCGCATCTGCCAACGCGGCCTTGGCGTGGCTGAGCCGCCCGATGGGATATTAATAGCACAAGTTGATTTGGCCCGGCTCTCGCAGACTGCAATTAACATGAAGCACGGCATGTTGGTGGACGAGCTACCCGGTCGTAACTTCAGGCTGTTTCTCCAAACTCGGGCACAAAAGTTCGGCTCCGAGGGGGTTTTTGCATTGGGCGGACCGGATCGGCAAGGTGGAGTCCCTGATCGGAGTCGATGGCCCCGGCCTCTCTATCCACAAAAGACCGGAGGCGTCCCCACGTCGTCACGCGACAAGCTTCCCCAATGAAAAGGAAGAGAAACCTCCGGTGTAGAGAGATCTCATGGGCCACAGCCTTGTCGCATGCACGCGAACCAGCCCTGATTTACTGTCATGTCTCGTGTGCGCGTTGAAGAAACGGGGAGAGAAACGCGGAGAGAGATTGGCGCGTCAGAGGCTTGTTTCACCACTGCCGCAGAATCCGTGGGGTGGCCACGCGACCATCAGAGTAACCTAATTGTTGGTCGTATATTCCCCAGATGACGACATGCAGACCGGTAGCATACCATATGCCGCCTCGCCGTGTCTCGCTACTGAACTTGCCCGTTATTTTGTGAGGCTGGTAGCCTCATGAGCTGCATACTTGAACTCGCAGCCTGTCACGGCAATGTCATTCGTTGGGGGGATGCTTCTTTCGACCTCGACGGGCAACAACAAGCTGATCGATAAAGTGTGCTATTCAAAGGGAAAAGATCCACTGGCAGAATTCTAAGCAGGCTTATGGCTCGGGGAGGTTCGGTTATCTAAGCGCTGCGCCCCCGCTGACAACTGTTCTGGTATGGTGATACCAGCGTTTCGGGTCTCATGTTAAGGTTGCCCACGGGACATGACGCCGATGACCATGTAATATGAAATGGATGGGTCGCGATTTACGTTTTCTGAAATATTTTCGCAAAATGGACAGCGTCATCATGCGAAGAGCAAACGGCCTCGCCGACGGGAAACTCTATAGCAACTTTGTAACGCAAGCATGTTTCAGAGTTGAAGGGCTCTCTCACCGCATACTACTGCTATTTGAAAAACCACATCTTCATCGTTAGCCGTAGAGTTTAACCCCTGTGTGTTTCCGGAACAGCAGCTGGAAGTAAATGAAGAAGAAAGACAAGGAATCGACAAGCATCAAGGCATGGGCCAACAAGCACCTTGTGCGGCCAAAGGCCCTGTCTGCATGGGCAGCACAGGCGCTAGCAGGGCACCAGAATTGCGATGTTGATAATGACAAGATTCTAGACCTTTTTTCGATCAGCAGGCAGCATGTTTGCAGCATCTCGCTCGCGTGGAACGATTTCGGGCAGAAAAAAGAAAGTCTCCGTTCCACGGATGAAGCCCACACCGTAGTCACGGCAAACATGTAGCCTACTTGGCAAGGCCATAAAAAAAAAAAAAGAAACGACGAGGCTCCTGGAAACACTTTTGTCTGTGCGATGGACCCTGGAAAGGAGGCGGCTGTAAGTGCGGGGAGATTGCAGATGACGATCAACGTAAAAAACGCAAGGTGACAAGAGAGGCTGTAGTAAAAGGAAGATGCAGCCGAGGGGACTTGATAGTAAGCGATCCTCTTGGGTGAAAGGTAATCAAGTGAAACGTGCTGGGTCGAGGTATTGTGATGCAAAGTACTCCGTGAGCATGTTACTCACTTGCAGCCGACCAGTATTCCTCGTACAAGGAGGCTGACAATGGCAAGATGCAGAGAATGACGTCGTTGGAGTTTGCGTGACATGAGAGATGTGCCGACTCGGAAACGTAGGAGCTTGGACTTGTCTTGAAATTTGCTGGCCATCATTATTTTAGGAAGAAAGACAGTTCACTGCCGACTCACGGTATTTATTTGGGATTGAGACAGTTGAGACAGTGCGATAATAGGAGGCCTTTGCGATATGTGACAATATTGGTGAAAAAAAAAAGAAACCCCCCCAAAAAATAAAAAATTTCCCACATGGAGAGTTATAAACTCTATAAATCGCTATCGCTTCTGGAAGCACTTCGAACGATTCGGAACGATTCGGATTAAGGAACTGGAATTCATACACATGAGACGACGGTAGAGCGACAATATATCTTAATATCCGGCCATGTTGACGCCTGTTAGGACGTTGATTCTTTCCGCTGGTTGGCTGGTGACAGGGAATAGGACAGGAACAAAGCAACAACTGGTGGAGTGTTGCTGTAATTAGGATCCGTTGTTGAGAGGATGTATCGCACAGCAGGCAACGCGTTATTTTGACGAGACAAGGACACCATGGCATCCCAGGTGGTCCATTACCAACTGAAACGCGGCGTTGGGCTCTTGGTCAAGCAGAGTGGCTTCTGTTTATGCGACAGCATTGCTTGCTGCCATTATTACTCTATTTGCTGCATTCATTATTCATTGCCGTGTTACTGAATCGTGTGTCGAATGCAGCCATAATGACATCACGCCTTCGGGCGTCCAGTCATTTATTTCGGGGCGGTGGTGGCCTGGGCGGCGATGCCATCCGAATCGAGGCGTGATGGAGTTGATGAACAGGCAAGGGAGGGATGGAATAAGCACCTTGCCCTTGCCGACTGTTTACTAAAATAGAAGGACAGATAGATCCACAGCCTGCTTGTTCACGGCAATATGCCAACTTATAATCTGTGCGGTAAATTGACTATTGCATTCCTGCAAAGCCCTGCCATCTGAACAGCTAACAGCTCACTAACTAGTTGGCGAGTTGCTGTCTAGAACTGTTGCGGGGTTACTATACGGATAGATTATCATGTAAAGTGGCAGGTGACAATTTATTTGTTTTTGCAATACTACGGAGTCCTGCTAGTTAGTTATTAATTAGTTAGAGCACAGCGACCCCGTGGTTGTTCTGGATAAAAGGGAGGCCATTCATGCGACACTGGGCACTTGAATCAAGCTAGTTGAACCAATACTTGGGACAACGCAACGTGTATCTGGTTTGTTGGCTTTGCTTTTCTGCAGACAACAGATAAAAGTCGGCGGTGTTGATACCAAGGAAACTGTAACAATCGTGGGAATTTTCTTTTTGCTGTTGTCTCGCCTTACTACCACCCTCAAGCTGGGTGGCGTTATCCCTGGGACCAGTTTGGATAGAAAGGGGAGGGGGAAGGGCAGGGTTGAAGAGACGCTGGGGCACACAACACGAGGCTGAGTCCACAGAAGGGCAGGCAGGCAGAGAAAGAATGCTTGATAGGTTATTAACGGTAGTGTATCCGTAGGCAGGTACGGATAGTGTCAAAGAGGTCCTTTGGTGCTGTCCGTGCAATCTCAGGTACTGGCCGGACTGGGGGCCAAGCGCAGCTAGGTGACAACGGTGGGTGCTGGCCTTGTCGCTTAATCTCTCCAGTCAAATGGCAATCTCTTTTGCCCGAGCTGACGGCGATGACTGGAGTGGGATTGGACCTTGCTTGGGTGGTGTCGTGTCTCTTGTCGAGCAAGGGGCGAGAAATGTCTTTGAGTCGGTACGTGTTCTCAATGGTATCAGCATATGGATTGCCATGAATAGTATTCATACCGGGCATGCATCTTTACCATTGAGACGACTCGGTATTGTGGAAAGCCGTAATATTCTCGACTGTACGTAGGAAATATTTGTTCCGATACTATAACTGAGGCTGCAGGTAACAGGTGGTGCCTCGTGGCTGCCACCGTCTGCGCCGCACCGGAGCGCCTGACTGAGCATTGTATGTACAGTACGTATGTACATGATGGAATATAATACGAATTATTCGTACTGTTTAATGGCATCGTCGTATCCGTGCACAGCCAAAATATGCTGGTGCAGCTCTCGACAGGGGGGGGGGGGGCAGCCTGATCCAGGTCCCGAAGCCATACAATCCAGGCGTCCTCGAAGCGGTAAAGTGCGCTGGAGTCCACTGGAGTCCACTGGAGCCAAGCCACCTGCCTCAGGGTCAGGGGACCAGCCTTGGCCTGGGCCTACCCCAGCAAGCCACCAACTTTAGTTACTTGTTTAGTGCCCAGGTCCCCCCTGTCAACTTCTGTTTGTTAGTAGGTTCTACTGTAACCCACCTCTAACCCCTCTAACAAACCTACCAGTTGGGAGAGAGAGACCACCAAAGCCAACTCCGTCCTCGAGACACGATTCGCATCACCAAAACTTGTCCTTCCGACTGACCGTGTTTCCAAATTCTCTTCCTTTTCCCTGACTCTTTACCTTGACTATAATTCTTGTGCGGCGCAGCCGGACCCGGGACATTTTCAATCCTCTCCCCCCCCTCTCGTTTCATCACCACTTTGTTTCAACCTACAGTACGCCCACCCTCATCACGTCTTCAGAACCCCCTCGGTCTTGTCCGCCATCCCACCTACGTATTCAAGGCCGCCTTTTTACAAAACACACTCGACCGCTCTGAACAACCAAGAGTCGCACGTTTGCAGTCCTCATTCACGGTCCCGTGACTCTGTCGTGCCGCCCAGAGAACAAAGCAGCACAAGGCACAAGGGATATACAAAACCCGGCTTACACCAAGCTCTCACCAAAATCCCCATCGTGGCACAAACAAACGGCAACCGACACGAGCCATCAACCGCTACGTCATCTTCTCAAACGACGGAGAAAATATTCACTCCATTTCTCATATAATTCGATGCCTGATTCAACATAGCGACAACACTGCACACGATGCCACTTTTGTCCTCATCTCGCAGTACCGACCGGCGCGGTGCTGCCAGCGCAACCATGGCTTTATCGCGAGAATCAACGTTGCCAACCATCAACTGCTCTCAATGCGGAGGACAGGTCGCCATCTCCATGATGGCCCAACACATGTGCAATGCTCTCCCGACGCCAGAATGTACTATGCCCCTACCCTTGGTCGCCTGGCTATGCTGACCCAGCGGTTGTAGTATCGCCTTCTCTCGAGACCCCCAAAAGCGAAACCCAAGCCACGCGCAACGCCTTACGAACACCGCCACCAGTAGATACCAGAGTCGCAGGTATGACTGATCCCCGGAAATCCCCAACCATGGCCGACGTAGGGTATATCCACTAACATGCTCCCCAGACCGATATCGTAGCCAAGGCCAGATCACCCCAGTTAGCGACACCAGCAGCTCCCGAGATACTTCACCCAAGACACCAAGCCGACGCTCAAGGACAGACAGACGCTACAACGACAACTATGAGCCTAGGATTGCCAACGCAGACGACGGGCAGCTACCCTCCCGAGGCTACGGCACTCGGGCAGGAGGCTATGGGGGGTTCGGCAATCAGACACCCGAACCAGAAAGTACTGATGCAGCAGAGCCGCCTCAGAAGGAAACCCCGGCGACTTCGTTCTTTCAATCAGTGACTGGGCTCGTCAACGGGTATGGAGGCTTTAGCGCTCGACCTGCCATGCCGCCTGCGGAGCCAGAGAAGCCCATCCAGGCGCAACCGAAGCCGGAACCCGAGCCCCAGGCTGAGCCGGAGCCTTCTAAAAATGCACCCGGGATCATAAAAATCATAAATGGTATTGGTGCTGCATTTTCTGGCTCTGTATTCGATGCTGGACGTCGACCACCCGCCCCGGAACAGGCCGAATCGGAACGTTTGGACGCGACGACCGACTCGTCGCTTTCCTCGGCCAACGAGGACTGGAAGCCATCTAGGACAAGGAATGGCTACGGCGGCTTCGACGAGCCTGTATCGAGTGACCAGGCAGTTCGAGGCATGACACGCTCGAAAACATTCCCGCGCCCTACAGACCCACGCTCCGTGTCACGCTCACTATCTGATGCCGCCTCACAGCCTGATATGCACGGACGTCCGCCCGCCGCTCTGACACGCAGCGGGAGCGGAGGTGTCGGCTGGAAATCACCTCTAGGCCCGGACGTATCACGCCCACCACCTCCTCGCAACAGTCTAATCCCGCGTAGCTCCAGCGCCTCCGTCGTCGCCGAAAAGGAGTTTGGCCCCGAGAACCCCTTTCATACCCCCCGAAACTCCAAGTTGTCAAGCTACTCGTCGACCAGCGAATCTAGCGGCTCGCACCCGGAACACCTCGTGCAGCGAAGCAAGTTGGAGCGCGCATCTCGATCCCAACAGTCCCAGCAGCCGCCAGGGCCCGACAGCTTCAGGCAACCGCAACGTGAAAATGCGCGACCCGAACTCCGCATCGACCCTGCCATCCAGGCCCCTCAACGCGGGCCCGGGCGTACTGAAGACTCTCCCTACGGCGTATCTCCCTACAGCACGTCTCCGCAGGACGACCGCTACCAAGGCGAGCGCTACCAAGGCGAGCGCTACCAAGGCGAGCGCTACCGAGGCGACCGCTACCAAGGCGGCCGCTATGATCCGGCGATCCAAGCGGGCATCGATAAGGGCAGTCGCGGGAATCGCCAAGGCGCGTCGACCAGGCCGTCCGGGAACAGCAGCAACGGCTGGTCCGACCGCTACGACACGTCTACGCCTGCGGCACCGGCAGCCAGGCGAGGCCATGACGGGGTCGCCACGTCCTCACGCCGCGAATGCATGGCGTGCGGCGAGCTCATCACGGGCCGCAGCATCTCGGCGGCCGACGGCCGCCTGCCGGGCAAGTACCACAAGGAGTGCTTCGTGTGCGCGGCGCCGGAGTGCAGGAGGCCCTTCCCGTCGGCCGAGTTCTACATCTTCGAGGACCGGCCGTACTGCCACTACGACTACCACAGGCTCAGCGGGACCCTGTGCACCTCATGCGACAAGGGCATCGAGGGCCGGTACGCGGAGGACGAGTCCCACGCCAAGTACCACGTCGACTGCTTCTGCTGCTCCGAGTGCGGAGACTCCCTCGAGGGCGGTTACTTCGAGGTCGACGGCAGCGTGTACTGCGAGCGCCACGCCTACCGCCCCGCGCGGACGAGCGCGTTGCCGCCGGTGTCGCCGATGCCGGTCGAGGGGAGCTACTACGATGGCGGGAGCGGCCAGCTGCCCCCGCGGGTGCCGCCGAAGAGCGGCGGTAGCGGTGGCGGCAGGGGCGGACAGGCCAGCCGCGGCGTCGGCGCCGGCATGGAGAGGGGCCCGTACGGGGTGTCCCCGGCCAGCTACAAGCTCCCCAGAAAGCGCATGACGTACATCTTTGGGATCTAGCTTGTCTTTGGTGGACGTGTGTGATGCGCCGCATGCTTTTTCGATTCCTGGTGCCGGACCCAGCAGGACAGCGCAGTCGAGAAATGCGACGTTTTGTCGTTGATGTGTGCTGAATCTTGACCGTCCGGTTTATGATACCCCCGTTTTTTTTTTACCGAATCAATGACGTCGGATTTATATAATATTAGAGAAAGGAAGGGAAAGGCGGTAATTGTCTTTTTTTTTTTCGTGCCTGACCCCTCCTCTGTCTTTGCGTTTTTCTTGGTCTGCTTTTTGTTTTTGGAAGAGGCACCGGCGTATACCTTATGAGTTGTGATTTTTATTGATGATGATGATGATAGGAATCATTCATTGTCATTGGAGTTGTTTTGGGCCCTGGCAAGGGAAAAGAAGAAAGGGGGGGGGGGGGGGGGGGGGCATGGTTTTCCACTTTGGATAGCATCTATTCAGCCTTGCGAGGTCTGTTTTACCCAAGGTAGTCGTTTAACTTTTACGCTTTCGGGTATGAGAGTGAAATGCATCTTGTTTGATGACATCTTTACTGGGCGAGTTTGTAAGAGTGATGAATTTAAAGTTGATGCGAGTGTGGATTCACGTTCAGCTGTCAGCTTGTCGCTGAAGGGACTCCCAAAGCCGGGCTGCTTCGGGCGAGGTTGGCTGTACAAGTCGAGCCGAGTGTGGATTCTCTCTTGTCGACTTGACTCGGCTCCCTCCATTGGTCTCGCGATGGCATGAATGCATGTTTCGACTGCGCGGCTTGGGCGAGCGACTAGAGCGTGGGTGGCTGCATGGCTACACGTCAACTGAGGTTGGCACTGGAAGCTGACTCGGGTGGTTGACGCTGCTATACAGCGACCGAGACCGGTTCGAAAGGCGCGTATATGAGTGCGGCGGACGGATCTCTTTGGGCAGTTTTTTTTCTGTGCATATTGATTGGTGGTCTGCGACTGAGATTGATCCAACAGTTCGCCCGGGTTGTCGGTTGCTGACCGGCTCGGATGCAAGAAGGTCAACCAACTTCTCCCAAGCTCATCGGGGTGTGGAAACACTGTCCAGGTTTCGCGCCTTTGTTGATTGGCGGCAGATATCCCTGGTTATAGATGATCTGTAACCTGTTGACAAGTCATGAGCATTATTATTACCTGGAGATACCCCTGTCAGCCACACTCAATCTAGACAAAACTGTTGGTAATGAAAAGGCCGAAAAAGAGGTGATTTGTGGCCTGTTGCAATGGTGATGTGAAATTTTTGGTCAGTCAATCAATTAAATGAAGAAAAAAAAAAACCCCCCTCATTTTCTCTTTTGAAAGAAAGAGAATATGCTGCGAGCAATGAGAGCGTGCGGGAGTTGGACAGATGTTATTATTATTTCTAGTGGAGATAAGGGGGAAGGCCTATCCATCTACACAATCGAGAACGTTTCAAATTTTCCAACCCGTCTTTTTTCTACTTGTACTTTTTTCTTGTTCTTGTAACCTTGGCATTGACGCTGGCTGCGGCACCTTGTGTCATATCTTTTTTCTTTGTTTGTGATGAGCCGCAGCGTGGTGTCTTTGGATGTCCACAACATGTTGACAAGCAGCTGCTCCCATGTACTCCTCCGTACGGATAGACGCAATGCACGTCCCGTCCGTCTTTACCTTTCCTGGATTGTGCAGCAGGACATGTTGGCAACCCCAGCCCCGTGGTTGGGGCTGCGCTGTCTCTCGCCGGTCCGCGGGTTGAAATTACCGCATGTCTGCCGAGTTGCACAAGAGTTGCGCTGAGTTGCATTGACAACAGGCCTATTGGTTCCCCCCGAGCATAGTCGGGCATGCCAGTTTGACTAGTACTAATAATAAAGGTAGTCGAGCATTTCAACGAGACAACAGATGCATCATGCACGGGTTTGCCAGTATGCTGCGAAACAGCGCTCCGACGAGTCAGAGCAGGTTGGTTCTGTTGCAACCCAGTCGGATGGACGCACGCAATCGTCATTAGAAGGGGGTGCATTAATCAATCAACCAATCAACCCGGCTTGCTTGCGTTGCTTGTCCCTTTGCAGTAGTTGGGCAGAGCTAGATGCATCGAGAGATGGGACGCGCAAGCTTGGAGTGACAACTGCCGATTAACCGGAGATGCACACGGAAGGAAGCTCAAGTTGGCAACAGATGAAAATCCAAAAAAGAAGAAAAGGGTAGTCCGGTAATTAGTCGGGAACCGAATGACTTGGGGGGGGGGGGGAGGGATCCGGCCACGGCCGGGCTTGCGTAAGCCAAGGAAGGGTTTCTGCAAGCTAGAAAGCTTGGCTTCAAACCTAGATATTCCGGGGCTCAAACTCCGGTTCCTTGTGGGTATGTCCATGAGGGCGAGTAACATGTTCCTGCAACTCTTATTATCAAGAACCCCTGCTCTTATTAATCGATGATCAATTCCATCTCTGCAGTAGACAACCCCACCGCAGTTTGAGGGGCGTAACCAAGGAGGAAGCTTCGAAGCCTACTGGGTACGTTTTCATTTATCTGGAGCAATTGTGTAACTTGGTACGTACTTGCTTGATAGCTCCACGTCGGCTTCTGTTGTGACGCAGCAAAAGCTCAATTTGCACTATGTGGCAGGCACTAGTTCTATACATATATATATATATATATACATATACAGATAGTATGTAAGTGGTGGTGTCAAAAGTCTCCAATTGGGCCAGATTAATCTACTGTAAATGTTTTTAATTTTATGAAAACATGTCTTCTTTATTAACTCAACTCATCAACTCTAGTCATTGGCGCATGTTGTGTTGGATGCACGCACTGGGGCAAACCACAAAAAATTTCGTGCAGATCAAGTTACGTAGTTTGACCTTTAGGGGTGTTTGTCTGAAGAAGAAGAAGAAGAAGAAGAAGAAGAAGAAGAAGAAGAAAAAGAAAAGAAAGAAAAGAAAGCTATTGTAGAGGCAAGGGAGAAACGTGGCCGCACTGGACTCTTGGTGGCGTTATACAGCATGCATGCATACAACGTACATACATATGCAGGCAGACCAGACGAGCAGAATTCGAAAGTAATAATAAATCAAGTCATCTTTCACCGACAAGGCAAGTATTTGCGAGTGGTGGCCATGGTACTCGCCGCCGCCACACACCCAGCACCCAGCACCCAGCACCCAGCGTACCCATTCATCCTTGACCACAAGTTGATCCGCCACGCATATTTCTAAAATAAGCAACTGTATCAGACAAAGCCCAACGGCCCAGTGAATTCCCATTTATTACGGGTGTCTATCCCAATATCGCAAAGCACCGTCCTTCCACCAAGAACTAGGTAGGTAGGTAGTTAGTTGGTAGACGGGGGCGGCGGGCATCTATCTACATACGTGGACAGCCACGCAAAAAACGTAATCGGGCCATGTCATTCATTACATTACCTACCTACCTACCTGTTCAGAGGTAAGTCGTAGTCTTGATTACACCCCTCCTAGGTACGGATACAGTAGCTGGCATTTTCCTAAAGTAGCTGCTTCTTCTCCATGTTCCTCTTTGCCACTTTCAGCCAGGACATCATGCGAGGCCAGACTCTTCTACCTGACCGATCTTGACAAACGATAACCAGACACCCCCCCGCAGCAGCGTGCTTTTATTGTTTCGCAATTTCCTATATTTCATGTTCTATATCTGATGGCCTTCCTTGCTGTTTCTTGACTAGTAGAGAAGCAAGAGAGTCAGTCTTTTCCTGCTTGTCGCCGCGGCCTACCTACAGCAAACGGCGCGGCGCCACATACTCTTTTTCAACCTCTTCACCATTCATTCGTTCAACATTGTCACAGCCCACCGATTCCTCCCACACCAGAACAAAAAATCATACAAAAAAACAAAAACAAAAGAAAGAAGAACAACTGCGCAAACGGGCACAGCAAACGGTGTTGCTACCTACCTACCTAGGTAGGTACCGTCATCTCGTCGGGCCCTGGTGGGTGTTGCGCTTCCTGTTATTATTAGTTGCTCGCCCACGAATGGCTGTACATGCTTCCTGCCAGCTGCCAGCTTGAGCAACAGCAATTATCGCTGTTTGCACCAGCATCGACATCAATCAGCCTTGTTCATCCCTTCAAGTTACATTTCCCGAATCATCACCTAGATCCTCAAGTCACCACTCCTCATTCTTTTCTTTGAGCCCACTACATTCGCCCCGACCGTCACTCGGTCGCCGACCTCGAGCGACTGATTGCTTCCTCCACCAAACCAGACGCATCAAGTTCCTACACAGCATGGGTATAATGATTCGACGCCCTAGCAACTTGGGCCTCTCGAGGCTTCCCAGCCTACGTCCTAGATTGATCTTATTTGCCGTCGTCATGGCTTCCATGACGTGTTTTCTCTTCCTCACGCGATCTGCCGACTTGCACATTGTCTCGTACGTCCACGAGAGGGAAAACTACGACCTCGGCTTGTTTCGTGGTACGGAAAAACCGCTCAAGACCCCCAAAGTCGGCAAAGTCGAAGAAACCACGCCGTATTGGGAGCTCACTGCCAGCGACATCAAGCATTGGTCCGATCCCACCGACACCGAGGACCCCAACCACGTTCAGCCAGGGACCGAGCAAGACGGCACGCCTCGGAATCCGAACGAAGTAAGCCAACTGCAGGCTGAGAAAGACAAGCGCAAGCTCTGGAGATATCTCTACCGAGCGACTGATAAGTAAGGTGAATCTGCTACCAGCCTCCTCTTCTGCCTACTAACCAGCCCAAGTCTCAAAAGCTCCAACCAGATCTATGGAAAGACCCTGACTGCGCTCGATCACAAGGACAACCGGACCGAGGAGCATGCTAGTAAGCTTGTTACCAAGCCATTCTCTCACATCCAAGTCAGCTACAGCAAGGATGAGCCCGTCTATTTTGATCCCTACCCCAACTACAACAGCGATGACTGGCGGGCTGAGGGCTACGCGCCCTACGTTTCCTGCAGAGGCGCGAATGGGAGACACATTGAAAATATCATGGTATTCAAAGGCCGCCCTCAAAACTTCCCTACACACCTCATGGGCAGCTATACAGCTCTCAACCTCGACCCCAACATTTGCTGGGAACGCGACACAAGACTCGGCCCCTATGGACTTCTTGAGCAAACGAAGCAAGTTGGTGGTCGCTTGCAGCCTCTGAATTGGGATCAAGTCGACTGGGGCAACCTGCAGAGTACATGCGTCAAGAATAATGCGAAACGGTTTAGAGAAAACGTGAGCAGCCATAATCCGTACCTTGCAGTCTACCCCGAGACACAGCGTTTCGTTTCCGCTCAGTCGGACACTGAAAAGTCACAAATCAGAATCAACAGCCGCAGCAAAATCAAGGAAACACACGACGTTGAAGCCGGCAACACTCGCACTTCTAGTATTCCTCCATCCGAAACGGCGGCACCCGAAACCGAAGTCACGTCAGGATACAGGGCAGAGAACCGTACGGCCCTTTTGCTGCGGTCGTACACCGGCAAAAAGTACACCGAAAACGACAAACAAATCATCCGAGCTCTCATCACTGAACTCTCGCTAAAATCCGGTGGCGAATATCAAGTATTTCTGCTCGTCCACGTCAAGGATGGGTCCAAGAATATTTTTGGCAACGAACAGGACCGGTTGCAAGTCCTTGCGGACCACGTCCCGCCCGAATTCCATGGTATTACCGTCCTCTGGAACGATCAGTCTATCAAGGAGATTTACACCGAGATGAAGGATGACGCAGAACGAGACGTCCATATGGCGCAGTGGTTGTCGGTCCAAATGTTTAGCTACGAGCACCCCGAATTCGAGTACATCTGGAACTGGGAAATGGACTTTCGCTACACTGGTCACCACTATGATTTGCTTGACAACATTGACAAGTTCGCACGAAAACAGCCCCGCAAGGGCCTCTGGGAGAGAAACGAGCGTTGGTATGTCCCGGGGTATCACGGTGATTACGACACTACTTTTCGACGGTCGATTGAAGAACAGTATGGTGATTCGATTGTATGGGGTCCTCCAGACTTGCCCTTCATCAAGCCTCAAGGACCAAAGCCACCGACGACACCATCCGAAGATGATTATCAATGGGGAGTCGGAGAAGATGCCGACGTCATCACTGTCGGGCCCATGTTTAACCCTGTCAATAGCCTTTGGATCATGGCTGGGGACGTATGGGGCTACAGCGACGAAACGCACAGGAAGGAAGACGTACCCAGACGAACGACTATTGTGACACACTCTCGAATCTCAAAACGCCTGCTCAACCTGATGCACACGGAAAATATGCGAGGCAACCATGTCGCGTCCGAGATGACGCCTCAGACGGTGGCGCTCCATCATGGGCTCAAGGCCGTCTTCGCCCCTCAACCAGTCTTTATGGACCGACAGTGGACGAGCAACTTTGTCAACAAGTGGTTCAACGCAGGACCGGATGGCGCCGCTGGCGGCTCCGGCAGCGCGATGGGCTGGGGCCGCGAGCGTCGTTACCAGGGCACAACCTGGTACTACCGTGCCGAGCCACCTAACCGGCTCTTCAACAACTGGATGGGATGGGAGGACACTGGGATCGGTGGCGCTGCTTGGGAGCAGCGCCACGGGCGTCCATGCCTACCTTCAATCATGCTCCATCCCGTCAAGGACCCAGAACCTACAAAGAGTGGCCACGCGTCAGGCTTCAACCTCGGCTACGGCTAAAGACGTGTTTCCTCAAATACCTTTCATACCCTTTCTCAAAATTATACCCTTTTTTGTTTTCTTCTACTCGTCGTTGATATCGACTACAAGTTGGCTTACGTCTTACCAAAACCTGCAGCTACGCTGCTGCAACAACTGGATAAAGCATCACCAGGCCGGTGTTTTTTTTTTCTATGTTTATCTTACACTCTTCGCTTCTCTACCTTTATCCTTGTCTTATTTCTGCATCTTCTCTAGCCGCCCCTAGTCGGCGGCGGGGGTTTACTTTTCCTTTGACGCTGCATTCAGGGTTTGCATCATGTATGGGTTTTCTGTTTATAGACTTTGTTGCAGGACGACTGTACAAGACAGATTAGACAATAGTTGGCAGATTCCTTTGTAAAATAGACCAAGTTCAAAATAAATTGTTGCGTTTGCTTGGGCATGTCGGTTGCAAGCGTGGCCCCCACTTAGCATTTGTAGTCGTCGGCAACTTGGCTGTGGCTTGGATTAAACATCCATTTGCTCGCATCAAACGCGCAATTCTCCCGTTTTGGCTCTCGTTCTGTCTGAATGTAGACTCGATACGATAATCGAATTAGTCTTACGGAAAATATGCGATACAGATGATACTGGCCAGGCGTCGGCATCATCGGCATCCTACGCCTTCGCGTTGCGCATCCTTCCATCCACCATGAAGCCGCCCCCAGATGTGAGTTGAGTCTGACATTCACAGCTCCCACAAACCGCCTCAAAAGTCAGGGAGAAGAAAGGAGGAACTCACCAGACGGGACGAGAAAGCTAACACATGTCACAAGACCCCCACGCCGCGGCGTTTCCTGACCAGGCGCCCCGCATCGTCCACGGCGGCGTCCTCGCAGCCGACGCCCACGCCGATGCGCTTCCAGTCGTCGACGCAGCGCTTCGGCGCGACGCAGGGTACGACGCGCGGGCCGGTGGAGGACGTCGAGGAGGCGGAGGCGTCGCGGTCGGCCTCCTCCTCGTCTTCGTCGTCGTCGTCGTCGTCGTCGTCGTCGCCATCCCGGGAGGGGAGCGGCGAGCGCGACGCGGTGGCGGCGTCGGACTCGATCGAGGCGGACTCGGACGGGGAGAGCCTCGCGCTGCGGGAGGAGGAGGGAGAGGAGGAAAGGGTGACGTGGCTGAGCAGCGAGCAGGAGATGGAGGAAGAGGAGGAAGAGGAGGGCGGCGGCGGCGGCGGCGTGAGGCGGCACAGGAGCTACCTGAGCGACCTGGACGAGGACGAAGGCGCGGCGGCGGACGAGGATTTGGTGGCCCTGCCAGAGGCCAAGAGACGCCGGTTGCCGTCGTCCTCGGACGCGTCGTCAGGGCTGGGCATGGTCGAAGAACACGACTCGGAGCGGGAGGCGCGCGACGACGACGTGCAGGACAGGACGCGCACGCGACCCGCCCCCGCGCAGGCGCCGACCTTTCGACCGGCGCCGCGTTTCAAGCCCGCACCCGACGACGAGCTCCTCGCCGCTACCGCCGCTACCGCCGCCGCTACCGCTCCCGTGTCGTCTCCGCCGGGGAGGGCGGGCGCACGGTACGTCGCGGGCGGGCTGGCCGCGCAGCTGCAGGGCCTGCTGTCGCAGGTCAAAGGCGGCGGCGGCGGCGGCGACGAGGGAGGAGGGGCTGAGGTGCGGGTGCGGGTGGAGGAGGCGAGGCTGGGCGCGCGGATGCACCTGGTGCGCGGACGGGCGGCGACGGGGGAGGCGCGGCGGTATGTCCTAGCGGGTGGCGGCGCGGGGACGGGGGCGGAGAGCGGCGGCGTGGTGAGGATAGGGCCGGGGCCGGGGTGGAAGGTGCGGCTGGGCGTGGAGGAGTGGACGGTGGCATGGGACTGGAGTGTGGAACCGGCGGAGAGGTGAGGTTTTGTATTTGATCTACGAGTTGTATGTGGTTTTATAAACGGATGTCTTTTTCTACTTGGGAGAACACTGAGTGGCCAAGACCGGGGGGGGGGCTGATGGGCCGGCTTGGTTTGGTGGTGATGATGCACTAAAGCGGGCTTGCAGCAAACGCGATCTACCTACCCATGTAGTAACGCCCCCTGCCCTCTGCAGCTTGGATTTTATAACATGGCAACCTCAACATCATCAAACGTAGCGCGGCGAAAAAGGTGATGCAGCGTTTGCATCCCACATCCAATCAATGAGCTCTTCCTCATAGCCGCCCGACACACAACCCCAAATGATACGCCACGGCCTGCGACGCGCCGTCGCGCCGACCCTCCCGCAGCGACCCCCGCACATCCGGGCTTGCGCCGCGAGGCGGTTCGGGGCGCTGGCCGGGCGGCCCTCGGACGCCCTGCGGATCCTGTTCTGCGGCTCGGACGCGTTCAGCTGCGCGTCGCTCGCGGCGCTGCACGCGGAGCATCGCAGGGACGAGGCGCTGGTGGAGCGCATCGAGGTGATGGTGCAGCCGGGGAAGCGCGTGGGCCGGGGGTTCAAGAAGATTGCACAAGGTACATAACGCAAGTTGGCATTTGCGCCCCCCCCACCCCCCGGGGGTTTCCCCACTTCCGAGGCTTTTTACCGGGCATCGCCAATCTGGAACGAGATTGCTGACCTTGGTTGGGGGGGGTTGTGTAGTGCCTTGCAAGACGCTCGCGCAGGAGCTGGGGTTGACGATTCACGAGAGGAGCACGTTCCGGGATTGGGTGGTAAGATGCCACCGCAGGCCGTACCTTGGGAGGGGGTTTTAACATGTAACTGGACGAGAGCAGCTCCCTCAAGGTACCAACTTGGTCGTCGCCGTGTCCTTTGGGCTGTTTGTGCCCCCGAGGATACTCTCCTCCGCCCAGTACGGCGGTCTCAACGTGCATCCCTCACTTCTTCCTCAGTAAGCGACCCCCCCCCGCTCTCTCTTTTCTACTCTCAACGCAACTGGCTGACACAAAATATACAGCCTCCGCGGCCCGGCGCCGATTCACCACGCCTACCTCCGCGGGGACCCCTTCACCGGCGTCTCGCTGCAGACGCTCGACCCGGCCGCCTTTGACCACGGCGCCGTCCTCGCGCAGACGCCCGCGCCGGGCATCCCCATCGTTCCCGGGCACACGACGTTTGCGCAGCTCCGAGACGACCTGGCCGCGCGCGGCGCCGAGATGCTCGTCCAAGGCCTGCGCGACCACGTGCACGTCCCGCCGCACGTGGTTCTAGAAGGTGTGGGGGGAGGAGGAGGAGGAGGAGGAGGGGGAGGGGGGTTGGTGCACGCGCCCAAGATGAGCAAGGCGGACGCGGAGGTGCGCTGGGGGGCGTGGCGCGCGGAGGACTGGCGTCGGCGCATGAGCGTGTTCGGCTCGGTGTGGACGCGCTGCGCACCCGTGGCGGCGGCAGCGGCGGGCGGGGAGAAGAGGGTGCTGTTCACGAGAGGGGCCGCGGCGGCGGGTGCGGCGGCGGGGAGCGGGGAGGAGCAGGAGCGGACGATGAGGGTTGTCGGGGAGGGAGGGGAGAGGGAGGTCCGGGTCCGGGTCGACGAGGTGGCGGGCACGTGCAGCTTCGAGGACGTCGAGGGCACGCGGGTGGTCGTGGAGAGGGCCAAGCTGGAGGGGGAGAGGGAGAAGGATGCGGCGAGGGCGCTGAGGATGCTGCTCCGAGACGTCGGCGTAGCAACAAGAAACTTGTAACAACACACGGTGATGAAAAGGGGGACGGGGAAGGGGAAGGGTCTTTGTATAATATTACGGCTCGATAGAGGTAGGTAATGATGGCAGCCTAGCAACCAGCGCATCGTGCTCATGGCCATGTCGGCAACAAGGCCTTGATGTTCAGCCCTGTGTTCTAGCACGGTCCTTTGTTGCTTCAGATTTGGTCCCACGGCTCGTGAAGCACAATTTCCTCTCTCTCGGCCTGTGCTCAACACCCCTCCAAAGGTTGTAAATTCTCGGGGTAACTCGATACGAAACCGCGGGGAGATAGTGTCGAGCCGGTAAGATGCGTCTGTGGCTGATACGCTCAACTTGCAGAGGGGGGGGGGGGGGCCCTTTCAAGGCCCCCCCCACATGGATTGGGGTTTTTGGTTGGGGGGGGGGGGGGGGGGCTCGTTCAAGGCTTCAGCCACATTGATTTAGGTTATCAGATGCGAAGACGGGGAGGTGGCTTGCAAGCATCAATCAGGGATCGATCAGAGAGACCAGACATTCTTCAAAAGCCGCCATCTTTGTTTCCGAAAAAAAAAAAAAAAAAAACTTTGCGCACGTTTGTCCCACGGCTTTTGTCCAACCTGCCACAGCGCCAACAGCACAGTGACGGGTTCAGTCGTCTTTGGCGATGTCTCAAACTCGGACCCCGGCCAAGGACTTTTCTTTTTTGTATTTTCGGCGCAATAATTCCGCCAAAGCCCGTGCGCAAGTTCCGGCACCCACGAACGTTGTGCCGATGCTTCTTGCAAAAGCGTAAACCCCAGACGAAACGCGGCCATACGAGGGATGGATGATGTTATGTGTGTACCTGGAATGTAGTCGGGGAAAATATGGGGTGGTAGGCTGTGGGCTGAGAAAATTTCATGTAAGCCATTTTGGCTTTATCGAACCGCCCGTATTAGCCCGGAGCTTCAGCTTCTTCCCAACGTTGATGGATGGGCTGGGGTCCAACATCGATGGGATGCCTTGGTCAAACTTGCTCCCTCTTGACGGTGCGGGAAGAAAAAAAGAAAAAAAGAAAAAAAGAAAAACCGGGGGAAAACGCGGTGCGGAAACAACACATGAGCTTTTTCTGTTTTCAGAATGGCAACGCAGAAAATGCTGATAGCCGCAAGCCACACCGGCTTCATCGGCACGGTCTGCTGAGGAGGACCCCGGCGAGACGGGCGTCTGACTGACGCGGCCTCCCCCCAAGAAGAAGGAAGGCGTTTTTTTTTTAAAAGATTTTACGAATGGGGTCTCCTCATAGTGGTTCCATTGTGCTTCCTAGGTAGCTAAGCTGATTTACCAACTATCGGGCCACCAACATCGCTGTCCTAGCCATAAAGACCTAGCTGCAGTTGCGTTGCCGGTCCGTCCCCCTTCTGCCGCCGCTAGCCCCACAGCGGCGGCGCGGATGACGATGGGTGACGAACCTTGCCCCTTGATAGCTGCTGGGTTAGCGAATGACCTTTTTTACGCAAGAGTATGGAGCATCGTTGGTACGACTACTGGGCTTGTACAATGTTCTCATTTGTCAATGCTGAAATTGGCCTAATAAAAGTAAACCTCCAACTTTATTATCGTGGTGGTCAAGCCACAAGTACGCCCCCGCGGCGCCACATCCCGGCGCCGCCTCGGCCGTCTGCCTCGTGCCTCGTGCAGCTTTGTCACCTCTCTCTTCCTTGTTGACCATTTTCCTGCCAAGATTTCCTGTTGAAAGAGAGAAGAAAGAAAGAAACAAGAACACGCCAAGAAGAACCAATCTCAAGTCATGTTTGTCATTGACCAGGTAATAACCCCCCGTTCACCCTCTTGACAACAAGGTGTAGGTAGATAAGCCGCGAAGATGCCAGATCCACCAAACCCGATGAGGCCCATCAAGTTGTATGTATGTAGACAACGCTCAAAAGGAGAGAGAAAAAGAAATAGACAACAACACCCCTGGGTTCCAAGTTTTTTTTTTTTTAATCAGCGCAGCCGCAGTACATTATTAAATGCGTCGTCATCACAAAAAGCGACAGGCGCCACCCCGTGGCGGGTCAGAGGTTGGCTTCAGCTTAACTCGTCGGGGCCCAGTTAGCGTTCTTCCTTGTCCGTTTGTGAGCCGATGAGATCTTGTCCTTGTTTCTTGTCTTGTTTGCCGAAGGGAGTTTCCCCCCTCCCCTCTAGCTTGTGCATTTGGCTGCCACGATTGCGTATGCCCCGAGCGGGCACCTTGGCAGCATTGAAATTGATCAGACTTTGGCTCGGATCGCCGGCTTGTCCACGAGCATGACATCGCGGGTGTTATAAGATGACGCCGCCGCCGCCCGTGAGTCTCAGCCGAAATTGCAATAAACGAGAAGAAAAAAAGACACAGAAACTTTTGGTTAATTTAAAGAAAAAAAGTATACAAATTTACAACTTCCCTTCCCACCGTGCCTGATTATCCGTTCCTGAGTCTTTGCGCAACCTCTTCGGTCGCCACTTACACCACCATCCGCTCGCCTTAACCCCCCCCCCCCCCCCCCGTCACAATGCCTCGCTCAACAACAAGAGCAACATCCCCGCGGATATCCTCCCTCCTCTCCGCCCTCCTTCTTCTCCTCCTCCTCGCCGGCTCCTCCGCCGCCCCGTCACCCGCCAACCCCTTCCGCCCCCTCCAGGCCGTCCCCAACGGCCTCGCCCCCTCCCCCATCATCAGCGGCCTCTACGCCAACTCCTCCGCTGCCGCCCAGATCGTCATCCACGACGTCAACGGCGCGCCCTCCTGGACCTGGACCGCCGCTGACGCCGCCAACCAGGCCGACCTCCCCGCCAACCTCCTCGCCTGCCTGCGGTCGCCCACCGCCGTGCCCGAGGCCAAGTGGGCCGACGGCGGCCGCGCCGTCCTCGCCATCTACAACGCCGCCGCCGTCATGATCCGCCGCGCCCCCGGCGACCCCTCCCGGGACAAGCGCGTCCTCTTCGCCGTCTGCCTGCAGCAGGGCAACATGGCCAACACCCACAGCCTCGAGCTCGTCCCGGACGCCAAGCTCGCCGTCGCCACCACCACCCCCCAGCTCGACGCCACCATCCACGTCTTCGACCTGTCCGCCGGCCTGCGCGCCGACCCGCGGCCCCTCCAGTCCCTCGACAACCTGCCCGCCGTCCACGGGCTCGTCTGGGACGACCGCGCCGGCCTGCTCTGGGGCTCCGGCAGCACCCTCGACCCCTCCGGCGCCACCCCGGGCTCCTCCGCCCCCGCCCTCAACGGCTACCGCTACACCCGCGGCGCCTTCGCCGCGCAGCCCACCTACTCGTACAACGTCAGCGCCGCACAGCGCCTCACCACCGAGTGGAGCGGCACCCAGTACGACGGCTGGTGGGACGGCGGCCACGACATCACCGGCATACCGGGCCGCCGCCAGCTGCTCCTCTCCACCGACACCGACCTCCACGTCTTCGACATCGACTCCCAGACCTTTGCCAGCGGCGCCCAGGTCGCCGCCAACTACCTGCCGGGCTTCATGCCCGTCGACAGCAGGGTCGGCAAGGACGGGAACTCGCTGCCGCGCTCCGACGTCAAGTCGCTCAGCATCGATGGCAACCTCAACGTCCTGTACGTGCAGGCCTCTTGGCAGGGCGTCACCTCCAACCAGATCAACCTGCTGCAAGACAAAAAGCTGCAGGCGGGGTTGAGGTATCCTCAAGAGCTGTACCGCTCACGGTGGTTCGCTGACACGCCGACGTGGCCCAAGGCCCGTCTACCGGCTTCGTAGCCTTGGTTTCTCTTCTTTTTGTCCGGGTGGCGTTTGTATCTTTTTCTGTACTTCTTAGCGAGATATCCATTTGTTGCCATCTACACATATTCAAGCCATAGAATTTCACCAAAGTTCCATGAACTTAGTAAGACGAGGGTACCATCATGTATTGTGCCGTAGTCGTCACCCAAGGGGCTGATCTCACAACCGGGATCGAATCCATTCCGCCCATTTGCTCAAGTCCTCGAGATGCTCCAGCACCTTGGCCAACTGTTCCCTCGTCACGTTGCTCCCGTTAATCTCCTTGACTGGGCCCGGCTCCTCACCGATTACATTTTCATGAATGATTTGCACCAGGCCTCCTTCGAGGATGCTTAGTGTGATGTTGGCCGTCGTGTCACGCATGGGAAAGACGACCTGCATATGCGGCGACGGGTGTACCCAGAGGATGACGTCCAGTGAGAGGTCTGCCGGAACGCTGACCGGCATCCCGGCCTTTGATTTCGCATCGGATTTATCCAGGTTCATAAACTCGGTGAGTTGATGCCTCAAGGTCAAGGTTTCCAATTCCTCAACGTCATTTTCCGACGCCTTTGATTTGCCATCACTCTCAGTCGTAGACTCGTCCTTTCGGCCAAAACTACTCTCCAGTAACGTCGACAGGAATGCATATTGACGAAGCACTGGCAGCATCTCGATGAGCTGGCGGGGATGCCCAAATGGTAGCTCTGACAGTTCTTGTGAGTAGATGGGCTTGTAGATGAATAGACTGTTCTTGTGCGTTCTAGTCAGTGAGTCATTGTACGTGTTGATCATGGGCACCTGGTGTCTGCGAACAATGGTACGTGGCTCGCTACTGTCTTGCTTCGTGCCCGACATCGCCGGGAAGAAGAGCTGGTCAAAGGTAGGAGGCTGGCGGTTGAACTCGCTAACCATGGTCATCATCGGTGTCTGGAGCCCAACAATCGTGTAGAAACGCGTCCAGTCGTTCTGCGGGAGAATAATGGGTGGATCAAAGGTAGCTGTGAACATGACGCGCGGTACTCTGGTGGTGGAGAGGTCAGCTTGGAGTATATCCATGCCAGCGTCCTTGTTTTCGTCGTTTTGTGATAGTGAAATATTCTCGGGCTCCTGCCAGTCCAGGGAAGGATTCATTGTGCCGCTCATATCGTCTTGCTTGACAATGTCTTTGGATATCCAATTCTCTGAGACCCGAACAGGCGGGAGTCCCACGCCATCAATGGCAGCGCAACCAATGAGCATGGACCATACCTTGTTCTGCGTGCTTGCTTCCTGTTCCACCGACGGTACAATAAATCTCCTCTCCTTCCAGTACTGTATGGCCAGCCCGACCTGGCCGCGCTCGTGCATAACTGGTCTGCCGTGCCGGGTGCACATGGCAGAGCTTTCTATCAAGGCATCTGGCTTGCCAGCCATGTCTCGGCGCAGCTGCTCAATATCCCAGCCATATAGGCGCACCAGGCTAGAATACATGCTCGACAGCGCCTCATGGCAATCCAGTCCAGGCACAATGCTGAGCTTGTCTAGTCGGGCAAGACGCTCAAAGTTGATGGCGAACCTTTCCAGCGTCTTAGTCAAGGGGCTTTGGCCAGGAGGAAGCTGCAGATCCTTGAGAAGTATCTGGCTAGCCGCATCAATGTGTTTTGTGACAGAGTCTGCATTCCCATGGTACGATAGTGTCGCATTCTGGACAATGTTGTTGTCCAGGACGATGTCGAGAGCAATGGCAGATCCAGCGATGGCTAACGTTTTCGTTTTGTGGCCTCCGGGTGTAGAATGTTCTTCAGACAGAATCTCCATCCCGAGCCGTTGTGCGAGTCGCTCGAGGCCTGCGTCGCTTACCATACCCTTCTTTTCCTGTGTCCTCTTGTTAGTGAATACGCGCCTGGGACAGCTCAGGAACGAGTCCCTACGTTGAACATTTTTATAATATTCTCCAGTCGCCGCAGCTTCTCCTCCTCGCTGGCGAAGGCGCCACCAACACCTTCGAGGCCTGCGACGCCTTCAAGTCCCATATCGAAGCCGTTTCCCATCACGAGGGCGCCCATAGCCGCCGCCGTCGAAGGGCTGTCAAAGTTGAGAGCAGCTATGGCCGACTGGCCCGTCATTCCAATGGTAGCGGGCGATTTCTTGACGTGCTGCGGTGACGAGTGCGGGCCGCGCGGGGAAAAGGCAGCCTGGGCGGCATTGAAGGGCGTGGAGACGGGCGGCGTGGCGGCGGGAAAGTGAGACGGCGTGCGGCCCTGCTGGCCGGAAGGAGTGCGTCCCTGCTGGGAAGGCGCATGCTTCATGGCCGCGGGCGTCGGTGTCGACATTGTATGGGTGTGATGATGTTGATGAAGCTTGGGATCGAATCGAGGGCGCGGTTGCGGGATGGTTTACGCGCCGGCAGCCACAAAGGCCACCAGGTGACTGCGCGTGATAGTGTTGAAGACTTCAGAGCAGATACGGCGTGATGGCTAAACCCGAGGCAAATTGGGCCTCAATCTGGCAGCTGCGAGCGATGCGTGTTGGCTCGAGAGGTTGAAGATGCAAAAGGTCAAACAAAGGGCTTGGCTTGGTGGCTTGAGTTGAGGTCGCCCCACAGCAGCTTTAAGATGGACAGGGAGGAAGCCAGAAAAAAGACTTGCACTGGTATGCATTCATCATCGAAACCACATGACAATTTCTAGTCAAAAACGGTCGCCGGCGGCCCTAAAGACCTAGATTCTACGACCGAATACCGTATCATACCCCGAAACACAATTTTCAGACGACATGGTGCCGGTGCCGTTTCGCGGACTCAACAGCCGCTTGGCCAACCGGTCGATACGGATCATGATTTCCCCTGCGCCTGCTACGTTCGCCGAGCGACATTCGATATTACAAGTGCTGAAGAGATACGGCCCTGTGGATATTTTCAAGAGGGAAAATGTACGGCAAGCCCCTGCTCTCTTCTTTCAAAGAACATCTGTCGTGCTGACTTTGATGATCACCTCACTCAGCTCGATGCCTATCGATACATTTCCGTCACAAGAACCGAAGACACAGCCCGCACGCTCACGCACCTGAGCCCCATCGCATGCCGCGTGTCGATCCCCCGCGTCGAGCCCGCGCAGCGAGCGCTGCAGCTGCAAAGCCTGGCCGAGTCGACGGCGCAGCCGCGGGTCGAATTCCAGACGCAGGCGCCGACCCGGCTTGTCGGCCAGGAGGGGAAGAAGGAGGAGGAGGACCAGGAGGATGAGGCGACCGACGCGAAGCGAGCGCCGCAGGAGGGCGGTGCCGCTCCCGGGGCGGCGGCGGCGGCGGAGGACTGCGAGACGCGCGAGTTCGTGCTGACCATCGGCCCCGCGCGCGACTACAACCACGGCCACGCGGCGGTCAAGGCGACGGAGCACCTGGCGTGGCCGGAGGGCTACGACGCGGACCGGTCGCTCGCGGCGCTGGCGCTGCGCGAGGCCCTGCCGGACTCGCTGCTCAAGAAGGGGCTCTGCTACTGGCACGTCAAGCCCGCGTCGCCGGACGTGCCGCGGGGGAGCATGCGGCAGCGGCTGGAGCGCAAGCAGCTGCTGCCGGGGCAGATGGCGGCGGCGGCGCAGGCGGAGGAGGCGGCGGCGGCAGGTACATGGCAGTCATCGTCGGCGCTGCGGCGGAGATGGTAACCATCCGGAGGGGTGGTGAACGTTTACCAGGGTCCAAAAGTCTCAAAGTAGAAGGCAGCAAGGGGGGGGGGCTAGCTACGGTCTGATGGCTGGGGGGTTCGGTTTAGTCCGGACATCAACAGGTTTTTGCGCATCGGTCTGTTGGCTTCCAAGGCAGCACGGCCACAGCCGGCCCAAGATTGCCGATGGCAGCTGTGGCTCAGCACATCCGGCCCGGCCTGGGCTGCAGGCTACGTAATAGTGCCGAGCAAGAACCAAAGGCCGCAGCACGGGAATACAAGAAGCGCCGGTAGTGGTATTTGCTATTTGCGAATCCGGTGCGGATGTTGGCGGATGTTGGCGGATGTTGGCGGATGCTGTACTTTCTCTCTGCTTTTCACAACCCCAAGTTGCTTGAGATCAACCTGGGATAGCAGGGCCTCGGTATCTGCCAATAGATGACATGGCTGGCGCCCTGAGAGCAGCAATGGGGGCCAAAACGCACAATGCCATCGCTGTGGGTAGTAAGGCCGTGATCGGCGAAAAGTACGCGCTGCGGGCAATCAATGATGGGGCGATTTCGAGTGCCAGGGTGGTGTGGAAGGCATTACATTGTTGTATGTATTAACAGCTGTACAAATTACAGATTCTCGCATGCAAATACAGATTCCATGCATATACGCAGCATATAATTAGAACGCGGCTTGAGTGCAGCAACGGACACGAGTTGCTACGCCGGCTGGCAATCGGGATCTCATCTTTGTGTTGTGAATCAATGCCCAAGAGATACATACATACATACATACACATCAAACCACAAGAATAAGGGAAGGGAGAACTGACTGACCGACCATGGTTTCGATCGGGTGGAACTCTCAATCAAAACAACGTCACAGTGACGCTACGCAACTCACAGTGTCGAGTCGACCGAATCCGTGTCTCATTAAACTAACACCTCTTTGAACAAGCGTGAATCTGAGCTGGAGATTGCCAAAACTCTGTAGCAGCGAGGATCCCTTTCCGCGACATTAACCACTTAGGTATTACCCAACGACAAAGGGAGCTGTGGCGCAGCGGGACCTGCAAGGGTGGTGTGGTCTCTGCCTTGTGATTGCCACACTGGCCGACGCGACAATAACCTTGCAATTCTCTCTCTTTTTTTTTTTTTTTTTTTACTTTTTGAGCTGGACAGGGGGTGGGTTGCCAAGTCACTGAAAAGCTTATTGGAGCTTGGACTTGAGGGGGGGGGGGGCCTTTGTACGGGATAGAAACTTGAGAGTATACACAAAACGGCGGCGCATCAAGCTTGGTTAGTTCTCGGTACTTCATAGAATGGGAAGAAACCATACGGAAACGGACTTCTCCGCTCAACCTCTCGTCATTTCCCCCCCCTTCTTTTCCCCGAGTTTTCGTGATGATGATGTTAGTGCTAGGAGGAGGAGGAGGAGGAGTCTGTGACGCTGTCCATACCCACTCACTCACTTCACTACCTGCAGCACCACCGCCGAGAGGGGCGGCCATCGGGCTCATCTCGCTCAGCGCCGGAACAGAGCCTGAGACCCAGTTTCGGTACCTCCCCCCCCCTCTGTTTTTGGGCTGGCGATCGTGTGGCCCGATGAGAGTTGCGTGGGCAGGTCGGAGTGGGTGGTGGTGGCTGGTGGCTGGTCGCAGAATGACGCCCTCAACTGGACAACTCACTGGACAGAGGCGCATGGCTTGGCCATTTGCCCGCCCAGACTGGCTGCATTTTTTCTGCGTCTGGGATTGATTGAGGTATCGGCATCTGCGCTGTGCATTTTGCACCCAGGAGTGGCATCGGGAGCAGGAACAGGGTTGATCTAATAACGGGTGGTGGCTTCGGCAATTGGGTCAATGTCAGTGTCAACGTCATGCCAACAATCAGAGGCTTGTGGCTAGGTCCATCATGACCTTGGTACGTACCTTGGTAGCAGAGAGTTCGGCAGGTACCTGGAGGCTGCCTCTCCACCTCACCGCATCTTGTTCCAGCTCTTCCAGCTTCCAGCTTGGTCGGATCCCCAGTCAAATCTGTTTCGAAGCGTACCAAGTAGGTAGCATCGTTGACCTGTTGTCAGTCCACCCTCACTGCTGGCTAGACCAGATACGACACTGACTGACCAGCCAGAAGCTCGAGCCACCTACCTACATACATTAACTAGTTAGTAGTTTTAATTCGTAGCGTGTGGCCCGCAGTGCCTGGTGTGGCTCAACGCTCCATCCTGTGGCTGTGAAACATTATTACCTGCTTGCCTGCCCCCAAAGCTTCCCTGTTATATCAATGAGCTCTCTCCTCCCCGGAATCTTCTCACGTCTGACTTTTTTTTTCCCCTTCTTCTGTCACGCAAAATCTTTTGTCACTATCCTCTGTCGTGCATCTTTTCGACGTCGTCCTAAAAAAAAAAAAAAAAAAAAGAAAAGAAAGCCTCCAAAAGACAAATTACAAATCCAACCACAACCACAATCACCACAATGGGTATCCTTCTCGCTGTTCACCACATTGGCACGCTGCTGCTCCTCGTCACGGCCATTCTCCTCCTGGTCGCCTCCATCTCCTCGCCAGTCGTCAACAACCTCGCCCTCCTCAAGGTCGACTTCCGCGACGGCCTCAGCGCGGAGCGCGTCACCTTTGGCTCGTTTGGTTACTGCGAGATGTCCGAGTAAGTCGACCCGGCAAATTAGCTTCCTCGTTTTGGGCATCATTTCAGCTAGCTTGCCGTGCTCCACCACGAGCTCATCTGGATGCTGGTCAAGCCCGCCCACCTGATGGCCCAGCCACGGCGCAAGATTTGCGCTGCTCAAGGGCAAGGGGCCACCGAGTCTGGGTCACTGAGTCAGGTCCTCCTCGGCCCAGTCACCATGCCAGCTGAATTCAACCGCTCAAGCGCCACGACGGCCCGAGCAATCCCTACTCCCATGTTCATAGTCCAGCCACACGCTTCGTTATACCGTTCGATCGCTAACAGCTTCCCTCCCCAGTGATTCGTCCGACTACTGCAACCGTCACCTCGGCTACAACCCTCTGCGTATCATTCGCGGTATTGACGGCCAGGTCGACAATGGCTCCGTCGGCCGCAACACTGCCTCGGGCCTGACCCGCGTCATGGTCCTGCACCCTGTCGGCGCCGTCCTCTCCTTCGTCGCCTTCCTCCTCGCCGTCATCGGCACCCACGTCATCTCCTCCTTCACCGCCTCGGTCCTTTCCGGCCTCACCTTCATTGTCACCGTTGTCGTCCTCGCCTGCGACTTTACCGCTCTCAGCATCGTCCACCACCGCGTCAACGAGATTCGCAACAACCACGCCACCTATGGATCCGCCCTGTGGTGCGTTGTCGCTGCTCTAGTCACCTCCTTCTTCGCCACCGTCATCGTCTTCCTCAGCTGCTGCGCCAGCAAGCGCAACAAGAACAAGGTCGATCCTGTTACCAAGCAGGAGGCCGGCTTCGCCGACTCGACTGTCCCCAAGAAGAAGTTCTGGCAGCGCCGTTAATGGGTGATGCGTCGGCCGTGTCTTGCATCGGACTCGGATGGTTTTTCGGCCTCGACGAGCCAATTCAAGCTACTACGGCTGTGCTGAACCCTGGCTGTTTTGACCCCTGGTGCTCGACAAGACGTGGACGTGGTAATGGTTACTAATTTAATTCTGGTAATGCCTCTGGTTGATGATGATGAAATCTCGTCTCTCTGGCTGGTTTTGGAGTGCTTATGATTATGCCGTTTTTGTGTACAAGAAGCTATGATATCCCATTAACTCATGACTTGGTCATTTGACGCAACGCGAGTTTCTACATACACCGCTAGTAATAAAAAAAAACATGTATCCAAGTCGAGAAATTCTGTCTTTCGTCTCTTCAAACGGCGTGACCCTTGTGTCGCCAATCTGATACATGTGAACCCCTGTGGCTTCTCTACGACGTCACCGATCGTTTCCGATGGCCAGGAGGATTCATCAGCCCTGCGGCGCTACATCATACTGTGTTTCCCCAGTTCGTGAACCTCAAGCGAACCACCCCCCTCCCTCTCGTTCATCCACCGTCTAGCTTTCCAAAACTCGCAGCCCGGCAGCCGAGACGTCTGACATGTATGTGCAGACAGGCAATGGGGTTCTGCCACATGCGATGAGCCAGGTGGCGCAGGAGCTCGAGTTTCCGAGATTCATGCGATCCCTCGTCTTATTTTCTTTCGGTGCGATCAGTCGCCTCAAAACCCTATCTTGACTCCCCACGTCCTTGGTAGCTCCTTTTCGCCCACGTTATCGGGGTACAAAGTCAACAATACATGCATGTCTGGGATACTGAGCCATAAAGGGGACTCGACATTTAAATGTATGCCCACCATGACTTGATTGTCGTACATGTGCAACGCCCACCAGAATGGCGAACAGCACCGCCGGGGTTCCTATAGGGTAGGCGGCCCGGTGGGCGAAGATCGGCGCCCGATGACAACCCCGTGGCCGAGTCGCACGCAATCCAAGTGAACGCGGCGCATAATTGTCACGGGGTGCATTTCCCCTAGCGCCTGGGTAATTAAAAACATGTACAGCTGGCCCTATACATCAACCCGCCGGCAACGCCTCGTCACTCCCCGAGAGCTCCAAGTACCGCTCGTATCAATCGCAGAGTCAATGACATGAAATCCAGGCCAGACTACACAGTAGTCGATGCACCCGAGTTAAGCCAGTGGAAAAGTCGGTCGAGTCTCCTCCCTTATTATTCATCAACGCTCATGAATAACGGACGGCCTGCTGAACCGATAGTCGCTAACATGGCTACAAGCCCAGATTGCCACTTACACCGACTGCGACAATGGCTGATATCAAGTAGTCAGCAAGAAAGATGGTATTGAAGGAATGGCGATGCTTGTGAAACTAATGTACCACATTAAGACTTGTAACTATGGACTCCCGCCTCTTGTCAATAAGGAAGATGGTTCTAAAGGAATGACGATACATGTGAAACTGATTTACCCCATCATCAACAACCACCTCTTGCCAAACAGCCATCCTCTCTCTCTCTCTCTCTCTCCTTCTCTTCCGTTACATCCTTCTCCGACTTTATATCCACACATATTATTTACCACTCCCGAGACGGAGCTATTTTTCTTCTTTTTTTCTTCTTCTTCACCAACGGCGCGCCAGCCGACCCAGGAAGGCGAGCAGCAGAATACCGGCCCGCCGCCTCGTGTACTCGCGGGCGCGCTGCTCGCTCCTCCCGCGGCGGCGGCGGCGGCGGCGGCGAAGCGCACGACGAGACGCGGGCTCGTCCGCGTAGGTGGGTGCCTTTACAAGGTGGCGAAGAGGGCCGCGACGCCGATGAGGGCAGCGGCGCCGAGGCCGGCCTGCGAACCGCCGTTGGTGCTGACGACGACCGGGCTGGAGGGCATGCCGTTGTTGTTGCCGCCGCCGTTGTTGTTGCCGCCGCCGTTGTTGTTGCTGCCGTTGTTGTTGCCGCCGCCGTTGTTGTTGCTGCCGCCATTGTTGTTGCTGCCGCCATTGTTGTTGTTGCCGCCCTTCATGTTGCCACCGCCGTTGTTGTTGTTGTTGTTGCCACCGTTGTTGTTGCCACCATTGTTGTTGCCACCATTGTTGTTGCCACCGCCGTTGTTGTCGGAGCCATTGTTGCGGTGGCCTCCCGAGGGCTTCGGGTGGTGCTGCTCGCCGCCGCCGGGGACGGTCGAGGGGTGGGGGTGGTGGTGGCCCGGCTTTCCCGAGTGCTCGGGGCAGCAGGCGGCGGTGGTGGTGTGGTGGTGGTGCGGGTGCGGGTGGACAGACGAGCTGTAAGGGTGAGGGTGGTGGTGCTTGGAGGAGCAGGAGGAGGAGTGGTGGTGGTGGACGCTGGGGGTGGCCGGGTAGGAGCTGGTCTGCGGAGGAGGGCGGTGGACGCTGGGGGTGGCCGGGTAGGAGCTGGTCTGCGGACGAGGGCGGTGGACGCTGGGGGTGGCCGGGTAGGAGCTGGTATGCGGAGGAGGATGGTGATGGGTGCACGTCTTGTGGTGGTGCTGGTCACTGCACGGGGCGTGCGGGTGGTGGTGATGGGTGCACGCGGGGGTCGCGACGACGGATATGGTCGGCGTGGTGCTGTACGGCGGGTTCATGGCCTCGTGGGCCGTGGCAGAGCCGGCGAGGGCCAGGACGGCGGTGGCGGCGGTGAAGCGCATCTTGACAAGGGCAAAAAAACCGTGTGTTGGTTGTTGTTGGTTGGCTGTTGGTTGAGAAAGAGGAGGGAGGGGACAGGGAGGCAAAGGCAAGTAACGAGTGACTCGGACGCGTGTAAACGGGCAACGAACTGTGCTGGAGAAGAAAGGAAAGGAAGCAAGTGACTCGGGGGAAGAGACGACAGGTTTATATAGACCGAGATGCTATTTCTCCTAGCCCCTGGGAATTTAATCTTGGGGAACAGAGTTGTCCTCGACAAAGCACCAAGAGCTGTCTAGACCCGAGCATCTTGACGTCGTCACAAAGTCTAGCCCGTCCGGCCCGCCTATAGTCTTGAGCATCCTCGCAAGGGGATTGGATGGCGCGGTCAAGATCGAGAAAGATCGGAAAGATGGTAAACACCAGCCTCCCGGCCAACAGCACGCCGGCTCGACAATTAACTTTTTCAAGGTGGTGGTAGCGGGCAATAACCAATGCTAAACCACCCATGAATGACGTCGTCATGTTGGCCGGTAACTTGATAGCGTCTACCATAAAGACGCCGGCGGGTATCCCAAGCGCACCTTAAAACATTAAACCATCTCGTGCGAACCAACCAGGTTGCGCCAAGGGCCGTGTACGCGTCGTCTGTCACGTCTTCCAAGCATCTCTCGTCGTGTAAACCAGTTCCGATGCTGTCATTGAAATCAGCCAAGCACATCAACACAGAGCGGCAGATAGAGACAAGCTGGATGGGAAAATTCTTCTAGTGGGGAATAAAAGCCACGAAAAGGATAATGCTCGCTATATGTAAATGCCACTCTTTCAACTCCCCGTGTCCCGCAATCACGGATTTTCTGCCAGCCCAACACACTTGAATTATAACATTTTGACACACCGCCAACAATGGCCTTTGACACCGTTACCCATCGTCTAGTCGTCCTCGGGGAGACCTGAGAAAAGGCCAAAGCGCATGCGATGGCTCTGCAAACACGTTAGCGGTCATTGTCCAATATTGCCATCACATCACCGGAGGCGAGTGCTTTTCATCCGAATAACAGCTCACGAGGACACAGACAACACAGCGGAGCGTTACTTACAAAGGGAAGCTTGGGAATAATTACGGCCAGGACAGCCAAAAAGTTGATGATGAAGTAGGCCAGGTCGTAGTGGGTATAATGGGTGCTCAGGAGGAAGAGCACAATGGGAACACTCAGAAGAAACTTCTTGGTAGGGGTGTACTGGGCACCGTTGTCGATTTGCTCCCACATGTTGAGGTTATCGAAGGCACCGCTATTGAATTCGAAGGGCACTCCTCGGACATAGTGGAACATGATGTACGAGCCGACCATGTAGGTAATGTTGGTCAGGGTCCAGGAGGTCTCTTGCGAGACCCCAGGGATGACGTCGTAAAAGATCTTGAGGCATGCTATCAAGACAAAATGAATGGTCCACGCTCCTGTAGATCATGGTTAGTATGGAGCTGTGTGACGGCGGATGTGAGGGCTGGGCAGGGGCAACATGGGCATACCCTTTGCGTTGGTCCAGTTTGCATTGAGATTGGGAAGAGCAGCCTGGTCAGAGATTTGCTCGAGTGTCTCGGGGGGTTCGTGATAGACCTGCAGGATGCTGCTGGAGCGTCTGCGACGGCCACTCGCTTTGTCGTCCATGTCGAGGTAGGCGCTCCCAGAGCGTGGAGGGTTCGTCCTAGCGTCGTAAGAGACGGTGGGCTGGAGAAGAGTAGGAGAAGCCAGCTTGGCGGTATTGAAAGGGGTTCTGCGCAAGCTGCGGATCGAAATTCCTGGTCTGTGAGGAACGGGACGAAGGAAGTGATGTCGGCAGCGTCGGCGAGGCTCAGAGCGGAGAGGTGTGTAGCGAACGACAATGTCAAGTGACGCGGCGAGACTGGCGAGCGGCTCGGGGAGCACACAAAGAGGCCAGAGGTGTCTGCTAGATGTCGGTGCGAGGACAGGATAAATTGGCCACTAGAGCAGGTTTCTTGCGAGCGGCGCTATTCGGGGGGGCGGAGTGGCGTGAACAGGAGAGAATTCGGTATTGTCGGGGGGCGCGGGAGAAAAGTCGAGCGTGCGCCAGAAACGAAACAAGTATGTCGTGAGGTGATGTGGATGGAGATGAAAAAAAGTAGTCTTGGTAAGAAGAGAGATTGGGGGAGGAAGAGAATGAGGCAAGGAAAGCAATGGATAATGAACTGGTCGAGGCAAGGCAAGAGGAGGCTTGCGTGGTGGCGAGGCGAGGGCCCTTGTGACAGGAAACCAGGTGTATGGGGCGGTAACTGTAGTGGGTTAGTTAGTTGGAGGTAGGTCAGTACCTACTAAGGTAGGTAGGCGACCAGTCGGAGGTAGCAGGGACTGGTGCCGCCTGTACCTACCTAGGTAGTGGATTGTGTAGGTGCATTGGTACCTGTAGATAGTGTAGCGAAGGGCAGTTGGTTCAGGGTTCTAGCGATTTGATGAGTGGGTATTTGAATGATAATTATACGTGATTTAAAATTCTTTCATCAGATGTGAATGAGGAAAAATACGTAGGCACTACGTATTTCAAAAGGCCTCAAGGCATCTACATGGGGTTGGTGATGTTTTCTGGCAGCCTGGTTAGTGCTGTATATGACCTGACGCTAGTACGGATTGGCCGTGTCTAGAACCTCGTCGTTGGCCAACTGCCACTGTGGCCTCAGCTCGCCCAGGACGCTGGGGATTTAAGCTTCCCTGCAGTCATTTTTTTTTAAGGCCAGCGAGGACTTTTAAGAAGAAGAAAAAAAAAACCAATAAATGCATCGGCCCCAATGCTTCTCATGCGATTTGCTACGTACCCGAGACACCACGACGGCCGTTGCGCCACTGACTTCTCCCCCTCCGTCATGCACAGGACAAACACAAATGCACAACACACATGCGCCGGCGGTGATGAGACTAGCATGAGTCTGCAAGTACCTTGAAGGCAGCCGGAAAGCTTGTCTTCACTTGTCGCTGCCGCCACTCAGGTTGGTTTCTGCGGACTTACCCGTGAGGCCACAACAGCTTACGACCTCTATCGATGCCATCTGTGTCTCCAGTTTCCCGGTCTACCGCAGAGTACCTCTTGGCATCCTTCCTCTACCAGTAGCAACTAGGAACGATTGCTAAACCCAGCGTTTTGATCCCCTGCACTGCCAGCCTAAAGGTGGGGACTATAATAATACGAATACCGAACCCGATGAACCATCTGTCTAATGCTGAGCGAGCGGCACCAGGCTTTGTCCAGCGCCATGGCGAGTATTCCGTATTCAGCTGGTGTTCCCGGAGAACTGGGCTGCGATGCGATGCGGCAACTTCCTCTTTCAAGACATCAAGACTTCAAGATTACGTTCGTTACAACATAAATTTCTCATCAAGCATGACTATCGACGACAGAAAATCGACAAATAGTCCCTTTATTTTCGCCGGTTGTATTACGGGGCCAGAGGTGCTATTCCCGAATACGAGGTCGATATCGGCACGGGTTAACCTGCACCCGCCCTATCTCTTGCGCTGGAGAAACTACTTGGGGTGGTGGCTCCTGCAGTGACAAGTGGGGCCATTGCCTCTTTTGCGCTGATTCGGCCAATGCTTATTTTTCGCGTCAACTTTTTTCTTGGCGATTATCGCGACGTTTGACCTTCTTCTTTGGCATTTTGCGTTGCTCTGCTTCTCGTTGAAGTGGTCATTTACCCGTGAACCCGAGCGTTTGATTGATTGGTAACGCATTTGCCGCATTGATTCGCCTCGGCCTCACTTAGCCACAAACTCCAAAAACCAAGTGTCACATGAGTAACAGTCACCTGCAGTGTCACTCACATTCACGATGGCTTCGGAAGAACAAATACCCGGAGATGTTCTCAGCATGGGGGGTAGTGACAGCGAAGAAGAAACGAGTCACGTCGAAAAGAGGTCAATAGCTGCTGTTGATGGTCCCGACGACGAGGAGAATCAACCCTCTAAAGCCACCAAGCGCGCAAAACTCAGCGGCCAGTCACCAAGCAGCAACGCAAGCAAGGGCTCTGAAGAAGGCGAAATAGAAGAGAGCTTATCAAAGACCCTCAGCAGCCAGTCCAGTATATCGAGCCTCCGGCCACGTGCCAAGTCGTTCGTTCCCTGGAACCCGCCATTGTTCACGACTGACACGGTCAACCTGAAGTTGCCAGCGCTCTCGCGGAGGAAAGAAGGATCTTGGGTGGATCGCGTCGCGGACTGGGCTACTGTACTTTGTACGATCAATTTTGATTCCCTGGCCGAGATCAAGCCCGCAACGGTTGTTTCCGCCTTTGGCCAATATCTTGACGTGCACAGTGGTCTGAAAGTCGCGAAAAGGAAATCAGCCAAGCAGACTGTTTGTGCCATGGAGGACTCGGGAAAACTTGCTACGATTATCGGAAACACACAAGCGCCGGCTACTTCACCGGTCGCTGCGTCGCCCGAACCGGCAGACGAGGTCGAAAATGGTCCAGTCCCCGACTCACCAGAGTATGTGCCGAGTGACTCTGTGCTGCCGGAACCTAGCCAGGCTACCAACAGCCACGCAATCGAAGCTGCTAGAGAGACGAATGGTGTATCGGTACCGGATGGGCAGCCAACAGCAGAGCAGCTCCGATACTTTCCTTCCGCCGATAACGCCGCCGAAATGTGCGTACTGTGCGGCCACAAGGGCCATATCGCTGGCTCCTGCAGCCGCACAAAGTGTAAGTTTTGCGGCGAAACTGGCCACTGGGAGTTTAGCTGCAAAGCCATCCAGACAAGATGCGGAAAGTGTCGCCAACTTGGCCACGAGACTTCTTCTTGCGTGGAAAAACTGGCCCTCACAAAGGATGAGGGCTTGGCCTGCGCCTACTGCGGCCTGCAGCAACACCTCGAAGGTGACTGCACGGAGCCATGGCGATCGTTTCACGCCGAAGGAGATGTCGTTTTCCCCGTCATTGCTATCCAGGCATCATGTGCCGTATGTGGCTCTCGAAACCACTTTGCGTCGGACTGCTCGCAGAAGGGCAACCGTCCGTTTAATCCATCATGGACGCTACGAAACCGGGATCTCTTTGTAGATGTGAACTGCGGCCACGAGTCTATCGAGGAAGCTGCCAGCCTGCACCTTCGCGGGGAACCCCGCACAAACCAAAGACAGACGAGGGCGCCGCGCGGCCCTGCTGCGCGCGCCATGAATGTGCATTATTCGGAGAGCGACGACTCTGATGATATCGAGCTGCTCGGCTCGAGAGCCGTACCTAGGAATCAGCAGCAAAGGGTGGCACAGGTAGGTTCCATACGGGTGGCAACCAACCTTCAGATGCCTAGGCTGGGAGGTCATGCCGTCCAGCCGCCGCTTCCGCCCGGGCCGCCTCCGCCGCTTCCTCCGCAGAGCCACCCCCCGCCTCCGGGCACGTCGGGGTACGCCAGAAACCAGCAGGGGCCGCCGCCTTCACTGCCCCCAAAGCCACCGACAGCGCGGAATAACCAGCGCGGGCCTCCACTCCCAGGAGAGTCGCGGCACGGCGGTGGCAGCCGCGGACGGGGTGGTCCGCCGCGTGGGCGAGGCGGGCGTGGAGGTGGAGGTGGAGGTGGACGGGGCCGGGGACGAGGGCGAGGACAGCGATGAGAAGATACTTGGGTACTGGAAAATGCTCTGACGGCGTGTATGATTATCATTCTTTGGCTCGGCGTGTAAAAGGGACTCGAAAGGATAGCATGTAAGACGACTCGACATCGTCTTAGTTGAGAGCACTCGGGAATACAATTGGCTATATCGTCCTTGGTATTTGACGAGTTATTATACATATATTCCTTGGTAATTGGCGAATTATTTTGTACATGTCCACATGCTGCTGATGTTCACTGCAAATTCCCAAAGGCGGCAGGTGATGGGAGGTGCATACATGGCGCCACAGAAGCCGTTATCCGGCGTCCACGTCATGGCCTGCCACGGGGCCTGTGTCATGTTCCGGGCCGAGCAGCAAGCCAGGCGCGGAATGACTGGTGGCCAAGGGAAGCCGTGTGATCCGTGGTAGGGCAGCATGCGTGAATGCGGTGAAGCCGGAACGGCTCATGTGGTCAGGATTGGGCAGAAACGCCTCGCAGCGAGGAAAGATATATAGAGCCCACGGGGACCGGGGGGGGGGGGGGGGGGGGGGGGGGGGGGGGGGGGGAGGGAGAGGCAGCCTCCTCTCCCACAGCTTGGCTCGCGTCGCAAGCCCTCATGACTTGAGGGAACTTGACAGGTTGCTGCTTGAGGGCGGCGAGGAGTTTGTGAGTGAATTCTTCCTTTCTTTAGGGGGGGGGGCATATTCTTGTTTCTTGTCTGACAACGCCCACCAGACTACAGGCTACGCTACGCCCTGCGCCAAGATGCGTCCGGTCGACTGGGACACTATACGGTACGGTGGATGGCGGCACGGTTGGGAAAGGAGCGGGTGGGAAGAAGATTCACCGTATCCGGGAGGGAGGGGGGGGGGGGGGGGGGGAAAGGGGAGGGGGGGGGGGGGGGGGGGGGGGAGAAGGCGCGGAGAAGAAAGAAAAAGAGAGGGGGCGGGGGGGGGGGGGGGGGGGGGGGAGGGCACTGGATGTGATGAGAAGCGAGGAGGGTGCAGATGGTGTTGAGCGTGTTGTCGCGGTGGACGGGTCATTGGATGTCGCGACGGCGTTGGAAGTTGGGGAATCAGAGGTGGGTGTCTGCCGGGCTCAGGTCAGGTCAAGTGCCGTTGATTGCCTGACGCGAGTCTTGTCCGCCTCCGAGTGTGACTTGCCTGGCTTTCGAGAGCGGCGCGATCCGCGATCCGCGATCCGCGAAGACGCGCGCCTCCCCCGCGTCGAGATGCGCGTTTCTGATTGGTCGATGACGCGAAAGATCACGCCTGGATGCCGCACACATCGCGGAGTGACGACGCCACCAAAAGCCTCAAGAGGGGGAGAAATATGAAAAAAAAAAAAAAAAAAAAAAA
>MWMN01000001.1:1028632-1055216 GCA_002968875.1 Cordyceps cicadae | reverse complement strand
AAAACATATTTTATTATAATAACTAGTTCTATCCTTTTAGATAAAATATACTAAAACATATTTTATTATAATAACTAGTTCTATCCTTTTAGATATATAGTAGTTCTAGAGTAGTTACTTATAAAAATTGTACTTAATTATAGTATAAAAAACTCTTAGTATATAGGTTTTAGTAGTTTTCTCTTTATATAATAATAAATTCTTATACCTATAAATATTAAGAATGTATACTAAGATTTAAGTAAAAAGTTTCTATGCTAATAGTGTACACCCTAGTTAGTGGGAAAAAGTAGCCTCTAGAGCCGCCCACATCCGAAGGGACAAGGCAATAAAACAACAACGGCAATGGCATAATTGAACCTTTTCAGGCCCTTCTTTTTCGTCTCTCGCAAGGCATACTCGGCGGGCCTCGAAAACCTCTCCAAGGTTGCTTTCGCCTTGTAGTTTTAGACCACGACCGATTTCTAGAATATCATCACATTCGACTCATAGCGAGTCACTAGTTAGCAGCCAGTAGCTGGTAATCTGGAACATTCCAATTGTAACATGCTTTTTCATCAAGTGCGCCGCGCCTAGTCGCCAAATTTCTGCCTCGTCCCTCCGTCAATGGCAGCCAACAAGCCGCGCACTCTAACGCGACTCAAAGCTTGACCGAGTCTATCGTCATTGAATTCATTGGCAAGGCAGATGTGACCCCTACTTGAACTCGCTCGGCTTACCTTTGCTGGGGCAATGACGTCTCGTCGCGCGACAACATAAGCAGTCTTTTCCGGCCAGATCAATGCATATTCAAGGGTACCCAGCGAAGAAGAGGTTTTGGCAGTCATCCGTCGCACCGTCGATAGCCAAGGAAGCAGTCTTGCCCATCTGTCGTGACTCGGCGCTCGAACAACCAGCCGCGGAACCGACGCTCCCGACACGCAGATTGCTTGGGATAGTTTGTACCAGCAACTGTCTGATCGCAATGGTTCGATCGCAAATACAAACTACAGCAAGATTTCCAAATTAACGACTTGACGCTCTGTCGTTTATCAAGTTGATGCATTGGAAGCAGTACAAGCTGACAGTGCAGAGAAGATCTCTAATTTGCGCGTCATGAATGCGCAACGACGGTGTACTTCCCGCCTCAGCGTCGTCGTATGGAGGACACGACCATGTTACAAGGATAGTTCAAGTCTGCGCCCGAGCATAGTTTTGTAGTGTTGCGTTCGCGGGAATCTTGGTCATGGCGCAGGACCAGGTGCTGGTCGTTAGATTTTCTGTTAGTTTCCCAAGATTGCTTCTTTCCCTCTGGTCAAGCATGCGAGCTGGCCTGTATCAGAGTACATCACGTTGGCGGGCAAAAGGAAGGAGCTGTAGCTGTAGGCCATTCGACGCAACGGCTGAGGTGTCGCCGCCGTTTTATGCAACATGCCAGATTAATGATTAATGTCACATGGTGAGCGGGTCGGGGTTGTGACAGCAGTGACGGATATCTTGTTTGTAAGACAAACTTGCGGGATCGGTTTCGGGTCGAGTGAGACTTGTCTCTCTGTAGGATGTGATGTGCGATACTTGTCTAGTGTGTGGGAGCGGAGCAGAGGTGTGAACGGCTGTGGAGATCCGAGGCAGCGAAATGGACAGCAGATATGTAGCTGGAAACTTGGGGGAGCCATCTGAATCGGATGTTGAGTGTCGGTTGCATCAGTGTGAGTGTCAAGTTCAACAGGGCAAGTTACTGGCTGGTAGGTCAGTCGAGAAGCCACCTACCTACAGTAAATGCCAGCCACAGCGAGCCACAGTGGCTACGACGCTACACTGGACTGGGCTGGACTGGGCTGGAGTGGACTGGAGTGGACTGGTACAGCACAGCAACTGCCGTGAACCGGCGCCACGCTGCATGGCCGGCAAGTTTGAAGTCGAGCTAACCAGTTAGTGCTCATGGTCCCGAAATATCTTACTAGTACCTACCTGGGTAGGTTTGGGGACGGAGAACCTTGAGTAATGAAAGGACAGAACTTACGGTTCCTGAGACCGGAAAGGCGGTACATGCCGGGGACGGGCGACAGACGGACAGCACCTACCTACCCAAAGCGTAGCGGCCGCCCACCTGTAACACCTGTGACCGTGCTACTGTGCTGGTACAAAAACTTGGTGTGCCGGCATGCCCGCACTAAACCGGCCACTGAATGCTAACTAGTTACCACCTGCAACTCCTTTGGGCCGTCACGTGTGCCCTCGTTTTTAGCGCTTTTGGGCTGCAAAAGTATCCCCAGACGGGCGGGCCTGGCCTGGTACTTGGCAGGCCAGCGGCCCCTCCACAAAGTCAACTCTGTCCACTCAGCAGTCGTCTCCCGTCACTGCGGCAAACCATGGCTGCTCCACTGCAAAAAGCCTCTCATAATCCATCCGGTCCTCTTCTCTTGCCCTTGAGTCGCCGGCCTTTTCAGCCCTTTTTCCCCTTCTACCCTTCCCTCTCTCCGCTCCTTGGACAAACATTCGAGCGCCCGCTGTCCGTTTCATCGCCGCACAATTCCTAGACTCTTTCACATACCGCTTGTTAGCGCTGAGGAGCAGAGGCCAGACGCTCACACTCGGTCGCTACTTGGTTGCTCCTCGCACAAAGTCACCAACCAACCAACGCAAGCAACCATAGCCTCGATCCTTGGGCGGCTTCTTCTCCCATCGTTGTCATCGCCACCGCGACTGCAACATGAACCTGCTCCTGTCACCGCAGCCGCCCGTATTCCCTCACCACCACCAAAGTACTCGCCATTCTCCTCAGCCATCCCGTGAGTTGCACCCCCCCATCTCTCCTATCGACCCTCTCATGTTCTCCGCCCGTGCACCCGCTGGGCCACCATGCGCATGGGTCCAGTAATCATAAGGGTCTTTCCTTGGACTGACAACAAGCAACTCCAGTATCCCCTTTTCACAACATGGCCAACCGTAAGCGAAAAGCAGAGGAGGATGGCGATGGCGACGAAAACATGTCGCCCCTCAACTCGCCGGCCGTGCAGCCGCGCAGCATTACTCGACCTTCGAAAAAAGTACGGTCAAACGATGTGACAGGTCGTCCGCTCAACCTGCCTCGCCTCCTTGAAACTCTCGATACCGACCAACTTCGTACTGTCCTCGAAAGAATCTGCGACACGCATCCTCAGATCGGCCTCGAAGTCGTCACGCAAGCCCCTCGCCCTTCGGTCGATGCCGCTCTTGGGGTCTTGCGTAGATATCAGGACAAGCTCAACGGCTCCATCCCCTACGGAAACAGCAGCGCCGAATATACCTATTATCGTGTCAAGGAACCATTGGTCGCCCTGATCGATGCCATCGCCGACTTTACGCCTCAATTTCTGCCTCCCACCGAAACACAGCCAACCCGGTCCTTGGAGTTCCTCGATCAGGCTACCAAGCTGATTCATGAGTTGCCTGATTGGGAGCCACAAGCATACCGCCACCATAAGGATGGCGCTTACGATGACATCTCAAAAGCCTGGGCCCTCGTCATCAACGAAGCTGGCAAACGAGCTGGCGGCTTCAATCTCCACTCCAACGGCTGGGACCAGACTCTCAACAGACACAACCAGCAGTCTGGTGATCGTTTGGCCGGGGCCATTTCCGCCATGATGAACAGCGTTGGATGGATGGGCGTTGGCCCCAACCAAAACTCCAACGACCAAAATTCCCTTCTCAACCAGATCATCTCCGGCAACTTTGGCTCCCCCCCACCCGTGCGAGTCGGGTCGTGGTGAACACACAGCAACTTGGAAGCAACAACTTCATAGCACATATTGGCGGACGACGCATAAGCCCCCACGCAAAGATATCAACGGGGCCTGGACATAATTAATACCGCCCCCGCGGCATGACATGACACGTTTTATGAGATTTCATCTAGCATCACGGACTCTAGCATAGACTTTCGGACCTTGCTTTTCTGCGCGCACTACGGAATAGTTTTGGCGTTTGTTATTTTGGTGTTTTGATTTTGATGCTTCTTGGCAAAGCCATTGGTTCTTGTCGTGAATTTTCAGTTCTCTGGTTCTTGTTTGCGGATGGTTATCGTGCTTTCCCGGCCTGCATCGCTCTCTCTTGAGACACAGCACTGGTGTGGAACAATACAGTAGACCTCTCTTCTACGAGAGCACAATAAAGTGGCATTTTAGCGCCTACCGAAATTCAAACCGAGTTCCGTACAAGTCACACATCAAAGGGAAAATTAAAGAAACATGAAGTATTCTTTATATTGTGTTTTGTGATACAGTGTCCCCGAATGTGTTCCGTTGCTGACGTAGTGCAGGTGGTGGCTGTCACGCTGTAGGTACCCGCCGTCACTAATGAGCTACCTATGTATGTAGGTAGGTATGTACACACTGTACCTCCCTCCATACATGCACCTACCAACTCACGTGTTTACTTGTCAAGGCGCGACAGCGTGAACGCGACCACTTCAACAATCAAGGTGATTATCAACCAACGACAAAACGACGACCGGAACATCATTTGTACACTTCGATTGACCGATCAAGTGAGAATATAACATCCCAACAATTATTCATGGTGGAATATCTCTTCAACGTATAAAATGCCTGCGTACGTCTCCGTCCAATCCCCCGCAAACGCACGCCAACGGTACACCCTTCACGGTTCATCCTTCAGCTAATCCTTCTTCCAACCCCCCCCCCTTCGCAGGCCAGGCGACCAGCACACGGCATGGGCCAACCCGTACGAGGACGCGAAGCCGCGCATCTCCGAGTGGACCGCCAAGGAGATTGCCACCATCGCCGTGCGGCTCGACAAGCAGCTGGGGCCCGAGTACATCTCGTCGCGGGCGGGCCCGGGCGGCGCGCGGGTGCACTATCTGACCGCGGAGAAGTGCATCGGCCTGGCCAACGAGATCTTTGGCTTCAACGGCTGGTCCTCGTCGATCCAGAACATCCAGGTCGACTTTGCGGACGAGAACCCGCAGACGCAGCGGGTGAGCGTCGGGCTGAGCGTGATTGTGCGCATCACGCTGCGGGACGGCACCTACCACGAGGACATTGGCTACGGGTCGATCGAGAACGCGCGCGGCAAGGCGATGGCGTTTGAGAAGGCGAAGAAGGAGGGCACGACGGACGCGCTGAAGCGCACGCTGCGCAGCTTCGGCAACGTGCTGGGGAACTGCATCTACGATCAGGACTATGTCAAGCAGGTGACCAAGATCAAGGCCCAGCCGGTCAAGAAGTTTGACCAGGGCAACTTGCATCGTCACTCGGACTTTGTCAAGAAGGACGTGCCGGTGCAGGCGCCAGCGCCGGCGGTGACGGCAGTGTCAGGGTCGGGGTCGGGGTCGTCGTCTGCGTCGGCGACGGCGCCTGTCAAGGCAGAAGCTTTAGAGTCGTTTGAGGACTTCCTCGGAGGTAAGTGACGAAGCGTTCAAGTAAACAGAGCACGCATGCTTAGTACTTGGGCGTGACTCGCGTTAGGACAAACGATGACGTGAACGGCGCTGACTGAGCGCAATTGCTAGACTTTGACGAGGCAGACTTTTGCGTGTCTGAAGAGGGTCACCCCGATGAGGTTGTGGTGCCAGTTCAGGCTGCATATACAGGCCCGCAAACACGACAGCAGCAGCAGCAACCCAGTAGGGCTGCGCAGCAACCCAATCCTCGACCACCGCAGCCCCAGACCCCCAACCCCCAAAATCATAGACCAGCAGCCGGCCACGCCCAAGCCGCTCCGCCTGCAGCACCTGCCGCCGGCGAGCCGGTCGCCGCGTTCTTCTCGGCGCGCGCCGTCACGACGGACGCGAACCAGAGCGCCAGCGTCCCCGCCCATCGACAGCAGCAGCTCTTCAACCCCAAGGCGGAGAGCCCCTCGATCCGCAAGACGCCCGGCATCGACCACTCCTCCTCCAAGCCCGTGTCGCGCTCCGGGCAGCACGTCCCCCCGCCGCCGCCGACGAGCCAGGGTGGTGCCACGGATCCGCCGACCGCCACGCCCGAGCCGACCGCGGGCAGCGGGCGGCGTGGGCAGGGGCCACGCGGTCAACCAGCCTAGACCACGCGCGCAGGATCGGCGCGCCGGGCGGGCCGGCGAGCCCGCTGGCAAACAGGGGCTCGTACAAGCCGCCGACGATGATGAAGAGGCCGCTGGTGGAGGGCCGCGCGCCGCTGAGCGAGATGCCGGCGAACGGGGCGGTGGCGGCAGCGACAGGGCCGGACGGGCTGGAGGCGAAGAGGCAGAAGATGGTTTAAGGCTGACAGCTGCTATCCTGTTCTTTTGCTCCTTGTGATTACTGTTCAGGGAAAATATCGAGGCTTGCTTCTGGATCCAGATTGCTGCGTAACTTGCGGTCACGCGACTCTTTATGACGGGATTTTTTCTTTTTGGAGTTTGTGCTGGGCGTTGGGCTTCTTTTACAGTGTTTTCATATGGCAGAATCCCATTTTGCTGTGCAAATACGTGCACTATTTAACGAAATATTACGCTTTTCTCCATTATTCTTTTGCAAAAGTAGCTTCTGCGGGACGCTTCTTTGGCACGAAGAGAAGCCAACGAACAACTTGGGTATTGCAGCAGCAACAGCAGCAGCAACGGCGTCCTTCTTGTGAAACAAGGCCCGTCCTCACGTGCACCAACCTTTGAGAAGAAGAAGAAGAATAAAAATAGAGACCAGCAAGACCTGTCGAGGCAGTAGCAGAGTTCTACCATTGCCATCTCGAAGCGTGTGCCCGCCGACAGAACCGCGTCCTTCTATAACACAAAAGTGTGATGACCAGGACGAAACAAGCAAATGCGCCACGCTAAGAAGAAAGAGAAGAGGATTCAAGGCTAGCTGAGCGAAGAGGGAAGAAATGAAACAAGTCGGATAATGAACGGGTGGGGGTTATGCTTGCGCATGTCAAATGGGGGATGGGGGCCAGATGGGGAGGGGATGCGGTGACAGCGTCGGCTGCTGTTGTTGTGATTGCTGCGGATCTGGCAGCTGGGGCGCGATGAGGCTGCCGTCGCCGCCTTGCTGCTGTGCCAGGGCGGACAGGCCTAGAAATGTCGGCGCCATCGTCACTGCTGCATCCTCAGCCTCGGATGCCGCGGCGAAGGCCGCGCTGGGAGAACGACCGTGATGCCGCTTTCTGCTACCCCAGCCGGAACCACTACTGCCACCGCCTCCCGTCAGTAGCTGTTGCTCGTACTTGGCGCGCAGCGTCGCGTAGGCGCGGCCCATGGCGCGCTCGCGGTCGGCGGCCTGCCGGAGGAGCTCCTCTAGCTCGGCGATGCGGTCGTCCTTGCGCTTGCGGTAAGCGCGCTGCGATTTTCTGTTGGCGGCTCTCCGACGCTACAAGTCCCCAGGTTAGCAACTCGCAATGGATGGACCAAGCAGGCAAGATAATTTGGAGGACTGGGCGAGTGCTTCCGAATAGACTTGCCTGAATAACGGCTGGTGGTGCGTTCTTATAGCGATTCGGGCGGCTCCGCTTGGGCTTTTTGGGGGGTTGCTGTTGCTCTGCAGCCGTCGGGGTCTCGGCGTCTTGGAACGAGGGCGTCTCTGAAGAGAGCCTGGCTGATGGGCTGCTGCCCTCGCTTGAAATGTCTTGATACAAGGGAGGTACCATGAAGGACTCGGAGGACCACGGCAGCTGTGCGTTCTGGAAATCCGGGTTAGGAGGACAGGTGTGCCCAAGAGATGGACACTCACCACAGCCAGGTAGTTGCCGTGTTCGAACGTGGCAGCCGGTATGTCGGGAAACGTGTGAAGCTGGGAGGACTGCGAGAGAGGTGTGAGCGATGAGGGCAGGGATATTGGCGGCTGCGGCGAAGTGGGCGCGAGAGACGGCAGAGCTAGGCCCTGGGAATACGGAGAGCCAAGGCTCAGATCGGCAAGCCAGTCGGTGGAGGGGAGGTAGAGAAGATCCTCCCCAGGTAATGGTGATGGAGAGTGGTGGTGCGGAGGAGGCGCGGACAAGGAGTTCCGTTCCTGGGAGCCGGAGGGCTTTGACATGGCTGCGGAGAAGGTGACAGGACAGTGCTCCAAAACAGCCGGATGGCATGAGGAGACAGAAGGGGGGGGATAAAGGTGAAGACGAGTCAATTTGGGGAAGATGTATGAGTAGAAAGAAGGAGATGAGTTGAGGATAGAAAGGGAATGAAGGGAATGAAAGGGAATGAAAGGATCCGTCTGACCGTCATAAAAGGGAATCCCATATACAGTCGAGATGACGACGTGTGCGCCTCGAGTTGCCGCAGCTGGGGTGGAGAGACGCGAGGATCCAGATATTTGGCGCTGCTTTGCTTGGAGGGGAGGGGGTGAGATTGGCAATCAAGGGCAAGTGGCGTGTTGAATAGAGAAGAGGTGTATGATGGATGTTGTTTAGGTCATGGAGGATGTCTATGCATGGATCAACGTACCGAAATAGTATGTGACTGCATTGCTCTGATATGTGAGCCCATCGCGAGGCTTTGCGGATTTGAAAGAGAGAGAGGGAGGTTTGCGGTGATGAGAAAGAAACAGAAAAGCTGGGAGCTGTATTCAAGACTGATGGGAGAGAGCAGGAACCGGCTGAGAGTGGTAATAAAAGATGGAAAGATGTATTCGTACGCACCCCCGCGACTTCGCCTCGGTCCCGACAGCCCTGCATCGGGAATACAGATGGCATTCAAGACAGTAGTGAGGAGTGGAATAGGGCCAAGACAGCAGCTGCGGAGCGAGATGAAATGACGCCAGATATCTCAGGCCTCGGTAGCCGCCCGGAATGTCTGTGTGTGCCACTGGCAGGTGCGAAATGAGCAAGTCAAGTTGATTGTCTGCTGGGACTTCCCGGCTAGGCAAGTAATCAGTACGCAAAGGATACAAAGTATACCGTTTGGCGGCTCGACTCTCAACTTGCTTGCACAGTAACACAGTCGGGTAGAAGCAGATAGGTAGGTAGGTCACAGGCCATTCCCACCGATCGATACTGTCGAGGCAGGCCGCTTGGTGGACCAGTTGCCATCAGTCCATCCATCCATCCATCCATCCATTACGTTGCTTGCTCGCTCGCTCGCTTGATGAAAGGTTCCTCCCATCTTCGGCCACTGCCGAGTCGGGTTTGGTGCCGTCGTCTACCTGCATTAGCCCGCCCAAGAGACTCACCCAGACAAGCTAGCTTACCTCGCTCAAGATGATTGATCCTCTTGCTCTCTCTGCCACGAGGGCCGCTATTTGTATAACCACTTTTAGAAAACGTATAACCATTTTTACCGTATTAAGGAAAGCGTAAGTAGTGGATACACTAGAATTTATAGGGGCTAATATAGGAATTTAATTGGTTAATGTACTTAGGCAGGGCAGGAATTCTAGAGGTAGTAACTAACGCAGCGATTAAGGCAGGTAGAGGCAGTGATTAAGGCAGTGATTGAGGTAGGTAGAGGCAGCGATTAAGGCAGCGATTAAGGCAGCGATTAAGGCAGCGATTAAGGGGGGGAACTAGCGATAAAGATGATAGAAGAGGCGCCTAATTCTAACTGTATTCTAGTAACTTATGTTATAAAGGCCCTAATAGCGACTAAATCGCTGCTTAATAAGGCACGCCTTATACTAGCGCTAGTACTATAGAAAATATAGTCTAGCTTCTGATTAGCTAAGAAATAACACTAGTCCTACTCGGCTAGCCTTTAAGTGGACTAGCGCTACGCTAAGCCTATTATAGTAAAAATGGTTATACGTTTTCTAAAAGTGGTTATGCAAATAGCGGCCCTCCTCTGCCACACCTCCCGGCCCGGCATGTCACTCTCACTACGCTCCACATGGCACAGACAGACCTTTGAATCATGTTCGTGGAGGGCAGGGCCAGGCGGCAAGCCAAGTGGTACCACGGCGGCGGCTGAGGGTGATGCAAGGCGTACTGCCTGCCACTAGAGGCACAGCGGTGGACCTAAGACAAAAGAACTCGTTCACGTTTCTGGAGATTGTAACGTGTAATCGATTCGACAGAAACCCCTGTTGCAAAACCCACAATGTCAGGCTGAGGAGTCGGAGTCGGAGTCGGCCGGTGCTGGCCCTTCCCATGTCCGGACACCCGGCACAGACAGACAGACTTCTTTGGTGGTTGGCTATCATTAACTCGATGAACCCCTCTGGGACCTGCTCGCCCAGTTTAGAGCCGCCCTCCAGCCTACCACACAGCAACATGATGCTGAATGATGAAACTAGGTGGAAGAGTCATTATGAACAAGTATGATGAGCTAAGAGAAAGAGAGGTAGCAATACTCATCTTTCTTGTTAACTTCCTTTTTGTTGGCCGTCTTTCTGGACAGTGGCTTCGCGATAACGGAATCGTCGACAAGAGACCAAGGCCGCTCCGGCACGGACCCAAATCTGGATGCAGATTGACCTCGAAACAGGGCGCCATTTTGCGTCAGCTCAGGAGCCAGTAGATCTGCTGAGAGAAGGTCCATCTGGAAACTGGTTTCGCCTTGCATGCCTTGTTTACAAATCGCCGGGCCCCTGCCCAACTGCGTAAGAGGACCGACTCACACCAGCCCAGCCAATACGCACGCTGTTCCCTATGGACTCGCCGAGAAAGCCCTTCGACGAGAGCGGGATGGATCTGCACCATCGTCGTCTACTTGCATCTCAGCCACCTGTTGGCTATCGGCCACTCCACCTCCACCTTGACCTTGCATCGCCGACCGCCAGCTGACTAGTCTCCTGATAGCCCTGTCTGTCGGTCGATTGCTTCGTGTGAACGATTGCAACTGAGTAATAATGCTAACCAGGTTGACTGGATAAACAGCCTTGCTAGATCGCCGCGATTTCTGTGAGCTTCCGCCGGCGTTGACTGGTAAAGAAGGCAGCCATGTAGGGTGTTGCCAGAGCTTCAAGGTAGTTCCCGAATAGCGGTTGCAGAGCCATGATCGGCACTCTTTGAAAGAAGTTCTGTAGCGTAATTTGGGTGCTCTCGGTTCCTTATCTCGATTCCCCGTTTTTTGTTGCCACAAGATACGAATCGTGTTCTCAGAGTGTCTAATCTGGTGCCGCAATTTGCTACCAGGATTGCACGAGGCGCATAGTCGATCTTTGCAAAGATATCCTTGTTGTAGATTGGCACTGCCCCGGGCCCCTGGCGGAAGGAATCGACAAGTACCACGTACTTCCCCTCTCCTATCGCCTGTCATCTTCAGCTCGGCGTAGGAGAAAGAGGAAGGTGACTAGGAAACGCTCTCAAACCACTGTTGCTGGCTTCTGCCTGATTGCTAGTCTCATCCTCCGCATAACGTCTCATCCAATGAAAACTCTAATGTACATTATGCCAATTATACAAAAAGGAGTAGAGTATCGTAAAACATGTTATGTCCGTTTTGGTTCTTTACATATCAGCCAACGCTATGGTAGCGGCGTTCGATTCTGCGCCGTCGAACTCGTCGAGTTTGCGCGCGGCCGAATGATGCCTTGTCCCTTTCGTCCTCAATATTCGAGAAACATTGGAGATAGAAAAAGGGCATGTCGCTTTTAGTTAGAGCCCTTGTTGAGCTTCTTTAGTCCATCCGCCGCCTGCTTGGCCCCGTCCGCAAATTCGAGCTTGTTGCTGAGTTCGATGCATTGTTCATACTTTTGTCTAGCCACAGCAGTCTTTCCAAGCATAGCAGCCACGTCTGCCCAATTGCAGAGGGCCACGGCGCAGGCTTCGTCACACTCCGCTGTGCGATCGTCACCCTTGACGTCATTGCCATGCATGTACGCGTTCTTGGCCCAATTTTCAGCGGCCACAAGGCTCTCCGACCGAGTTTTGGGCATTTCGGCGCTTTCAAGATCCTTGAGCCCTTCAGATAGAGAACTTGAAAGGAAAGACGCGGGTATCTGGGCAAACGACGCTGCCAGGTTGTTCATCACGACAGCGCGATGACACGGGACCTCGCACAGGCGCAGTGCTTGAAAGAATAACGGGATAGCCAGGTGAAATTGTGACTTGCGCTCGTAGTCTCGTCCCAGAGATTCCATTGCACCGCCGACTTCAGTTGGAGTGAGCCAGGATTCCTCACCGGGCTTTTTTCCTTCAGTACGGCGACGCTTAAATTCCTTGAGTGTCGTTTCAACAGCCCAGACAAAATGCTCAGTCGCCTTCTCAGGCTTCAACATGTGTTCATCTGCGTATAGTTCACCCAGCGCGACCGCAGTCTTGACTGCCGTGGCAAGTAGTCGCTCTCGTTTGCGCCAAAGCGTCTCGCGCGGAGCTTCCAATTCCTCGCTTGTGATAACCTTTTCACTGATTGTAGTCAGCTTGGCATCGCTTCCAGTGAGGTTTTTGACATCAGCCAAATTGGACGAATCCACGTAATAGCCGTCTTTGTCCACCTGGCCATCTTCTACCGACTTCTCCATCACACTGATCCATTTTTGGCAGTCGGCCAATATTGATTCCAATACCTCGCCGCTTGACGTGTAGTTTTCAAGTTGCTGGAGCCAGGCAGATACTTGAATACGGATACCGAGTACTTCATCCGAGAACGGGTCCAGTCCGATCTCGGCGCATTGCTGCATGGCCTTTTTATAAAATTTAAGGGCCAGTTCGGGGTCGGGCGCGTAATTACTGTAATAAATCGCTCTTCTGAGAGTATTGGCAACGGGCTCGGGATATTTGCTCAATTTGTTGTTATAGAAGTGGGCGTAGAAGCTTCGTAGGGCGACGGCGCTGATACCGAAAGTGATGAGAAGTCTGCAAGCTCGTGTTAGCCTGCTCCAAATCAATTTCTTGGCTCGTCGACAGCAACTTACAGGACGACAGCAAAGGAAGTCGATCCGGGCGAGTCCTTGTACGCCTGTTTGATACCTTTGGGGCTTAATGCGAACGCGAGATTCTTCAACCCAGCACCGAGGGCACGTCCTGCAAACTGGCGAAAGGTGACTTTTTGTGGCTTATTCTGAGATTTGTTGTTTTTTATTCCATCCAATGCGTTTGTTGATTGGCGTCTCTGCCACCGCGGGGGAAGGGAGATGACCATGCGAAGATGGGCACTGGAGCTTGGAGATGCGAGATGGACGGACAGCAGCCCCTTGGTTGTGTTTGTGTGTAGACATCGCGCCGGAATTGGTCGCAGAGACGCGATCGCAAAAGACATGCTGGAATGAAGCACTCTTTTTGTCATAGACCCGAGTGTGCGTCTCTCGGACGATGGGCTTGATGAGGAGGCTTGGTCCCTTTTTCCTCCAAGAAAAAGAATGATGCTGACCAGCAATTGACCTGCGGATTGGTCCGTGCGTTATATCAAAAAGTTGCGGGGCGGGAATGGATAGTGGGGGAACCTTCCTCGGTTGGCGATGCAAACGGAGGGAGCTCAGATTATACAAACCACTTTACGGCATCCGCGTCATCTCCAATCTGATAGAATGGCTGGAAAATTCGAACCCAAGCAGCCCGTCCAGCTCAACCCTCCAAAGGATGACCCCATCACCGTGGAGGAGTTGGCCAAGTGCAACGGTACGTCATGGAGAGCCCCGCGAAGCCCAACGTGGTGACTTGCACGTGAGAATGGCAAACAGAGTCGAAATATCGATCGAAATAGTGTCCATGGGGAGCTTTTTTCGACTTGGGGAATTATTGCAAGACTTTTCAGCTGTTCGGACCCGGGCGAGGCTAGCGACTTCTCCAGTCACCAGAGCGAAAGGGCAGTGGCTGACAATGGCGTACTCACAGGCGTTGACAGCGACAAGATTTATGTAGCCATCAAGGTATGTCCTGAATTATCGAGAAATATGGGTGACTTAATCTCATACTCTGTATTAGGGCAAGGTGTATGATGTAACTGGCAACGCTTCGTATCTGCCAGGCAAAGCCTACCACGGTATGTGACCGACATTGGAGTAGCAAGCAGACCTCAACGGCCTACATTCACCAGAAACATCGCGGTTTTCATGCCTACGCTGCCATGGAGCACAAGGGTTCCGCTTGCGTGTTGACTTCGGGCAGAGATTGGCCAAAAATGCTCAACACAACTCGCTGACGCGTGCTCGCTTACCCCTGTAGTCTTTACCGGCAAGGACGCCTCCAGGGCCCTTGGCATGACCTCGACGAAGCCCGAGGATGTCGTCGCCGATTGGTCGACACTCAGTGAAAAGGAAAAGGGCGTCCTCAACGACTGGGTTACCTTCTTCTCCAAGCGCTACAACGTCGTGGGCGTTGTCGTGGGCGCCACAAATATGGACTAGGAACTCGAGAGCAGACTGTGAGGGACGGACGATGCCGGAGAGGGTGGGAAATTGGATGGCAAGGTCAGACCTGAATTCTGCTTTCAGTTGTCTTCCGGTCTGCAATGGTTGGGAGAGCATGGCAAAATATTCTCAAAAATGCAAAAACTTTTACCACATCTCTCACCTGCACATCCCAGACCTTGCTACTGCTATTTTCTCTTCAGCGAAAGAAAAGAAGGGACCAAATGGGCGACCCAAAAAGGAAACCCCGAAATCGGGCATTCCAAGCCATGATTCACGGATCTTTCCTCTCAGGTATGCCGGGGCAGACATCTTTGCTTTCATGTATCCCTGTCTCGGCTCGCATGGCGCACCCCCTTCTGTGAGATGGGATACGTGCTGAGATGCCGCATCGCTATCGGGGTTACACAAAGATGAACCGGGTACCGGGAAACGAGCAAATTCCATGGCCTTGCCCTAGCCCGGCCCCCAGGCAAGGCTGTTGTGCATCGTCATACCAACTTTGACAGCCAGGCGGAGAGCTTTTTGTGTAATCAAAAAGCAAGCGCAACTCCAGCATTGCGCAGTATACCCAAAGCTGGCGCGATGGGTATCTTGTGATAGCGTTCCCAGCATCGGGATTTAGAACAGGTAGGTAGGTCTCACTTCCATGCAGGGCGTAGGCGAGGTTGCAGCCACAGTAAGACGACAATAATAAAGCTTCAGGCATGCGTGGTTCTCCGATACTCCTCACTCGCAATTGAGTGCTGATGGGTCAATTGGCCCTTTTTTTTTGTTGCTTGGCAGAGAGAGCTGAAGCAGGCTCTTGGGAGGGGTGGGCGTGCTCGTCAAAAGCGAGTTCTCGTCATACGGGACCAGGTAGCTTTGTATCAAGGTGACGGAGTCACCTCCGTGAGGCCCTTGGCCTTGTGCAGGGTCGAGATTTTGCAGACAGTGCCGCGTGCTGTGTTGGATGAGACATACAGAGGCAGCTGAGGCTTGCCGGGATGCATCCGAGGTGAAGCACTCGGCTCCAATTCCGAGGGATTGTAATTGCATATCCATCACAATTGACTCTTGTCATGAGGGCGCGTGTAGCTATGCACAATGATAATAAGTTCTGATTTCATGACGAAGCACTCGCAACTAAGATTGAAGCTACTCGAGCAAAAGACTTGAAGCTAACAGGAACCAACAGAATGCACCAATCACATTATCGACGGGATTCCTCTCTCGTCATCATGCGCGTGTAGTATCCTAGCATCTAGGCTTCACAACTCCTCCACCTCGGCACGCCAACCGGCGGCTAGTACGAGTAGAATCACGGGATACCAGTGCTGTGTTCTCGAGACACAAGGTCCTTCATCCTAGCCCCAGGGCGGTAGACGCAACCCTTTTCATTGCAACACGCCCATCTCGTTGGCGAACGGGCCATGAGGATCCTGGCGCCGGCCGCCGGGGCCTGGCGCGCTGCCACCTCCCGAGCTGGGCCCGGCGCCGCTCGCGGCTTTGGTGCAGACGTCGCACAGGCGTTTCTGGTACCAGCTGTTGCACAGGCGCTTGACCTTGTTGCACTCGTGGCGAGGATGGTTGCGCGACTGGTGGCAGTACACCTTGAGCTTGTGGGTGTTGTGCTTGCAGATGAAGATGTACTCTTCAAAGTCGCACATGATGGCGAGGGTGGTGGTACGAACGTAGGGGAGGAGTGACACGCGTATGAAGTCTTGTGATGTGCCGCTGATGCCCAGGGGGGAAGGATGAGGTTTTGATGTGCCACGACAGGGGGACTGCAAGAGTAAGGCGAGAGGTCTTCTTCAAGGAGATTGAGATTGCAGAAGGAACTTGAGATAATCTAGAATGTAGGAGAAAGAGCGAAGTACGAGATGGTCTGGGGCTTTTATAGTTGAAATTCGTGGCTTCCAGCTGCGCCTTTGCTTGCTGTAGGACCGTCTCCTCACCAAACGTCCCAACAATGAGCCAGCAACGACTACGCACGTGCATGCATCTTTAGCCCAACACTCGCCCAATAAAGGACGAAGTTGTATTATGTTGGAACCACCATCAAGGTAATCTCGATTAGGGCAAAATACGAGAGACCCTCGCCAGCGTCACCAGAAAGGATGAGACAAAGCTGCGCGTTGGATTCACGTTCTGGCACCATCCCGGGTGACGTTCCTATTGGCTTAAATACGAGTTATCATGCAACAAGTATAGGATCAACTACCCAAAGGGCTAGATTGTGCTTAATGCATAGGCCCACGACTTCGCTGCATCCGACTAGCCAGAGGAGGTGACTAGAATACAGCACTTACGTCCGTGGAGATGGCTCTTTTCGGAGAAGAGAAACATTGAAAGTATAAAGAAAGCAGGAATCGGGGTTCAGGTTTCAAGCGCAGAAGCTGCAGCCAGTCGTACATCAAGGCACCATGGAGCCCCCCTCATGGGGGAAGCCCAACGTGACTCACTTCCTCTATCGCAGCAGCGATCCGGAACATGCATGGCACCGGAGCGTTCGATCCGATGCATTCATGTTGTGATACCCTCCCGGGGGAGTTGCAGATGTTTTGCGTGGTGCAAGTCGCCGGGTACCAGCCAGCCCAGACGAAGTACGTGACTCTGCGACAACGCGACGCTGGCGAGGACCAACAGGCCTGCTCCAGGTCGCACCGCAGCATCGCTCGTGCAATCAAATTTTGGTTTGTGGAAGACGCGAGTGGCTGCTTTGTCGGCAGCGGTTTCGCCTTTGGCTATGTTCGCGACGACAGCGTGCATCAATAGGCCCGATGGCTCAGGAACAATAGGATGCGGATGTGCGCCACCACTGCCCAGAAACCATAACTAGTCTACGACGTACAGATTTGATGTCGGTGCAGAGCTCAAACAGCTTCTGGGCGATGCAGAATTGTTGGGGGAGGTGCCGGTAGTCTCGATCGCGGGCCGGGAAACATCCGCGGTCCTCGGCGGCCGATGTGGCTATATTCGGAATACTGTATAGGGAAGAGTCGCTTTGATTCGTCTATAGCAGTCGAGTTGGATTTGATATCTGCTGTCAAGATGCGGGAGCCCCGATGAGGAAATACCCGTGAGTCCTCTGTTTCACTGGTTCCAGCTAAAATGTACCTGTCGTTGCTCTGAGGCACGTGCTGTACACCCCAGTTTTGAAAGCAAAATGTTTCAGAGCCTGTTGAGAAAGGCTTTGCTTGACCGAGACAGTGCATTTTGTTTACTCGGGAATAAAGTAAGAGCGCAGGGCTGGCGATGTGCAGAGCTGATGGAATGTCTGGACGGCGGGGTCATCAAGGGACATCTGGCCGCTGAAGATTTCCGAAATCCGGGGTCCAGGGGCTGACTTCCCCGGCGATGGAGAGGGCGCTGCAAGTGACCACCAAGGGCAGAATTTTCGTCCTCGCAGTTTCAAAGCGGATGATGTGGCTGGCTCAGTTGTCAGGTACGTGGCGGGAGGATGTCACACACAAACTGCTACGTCTAAGGTAAGACAGACACGCAGGCTCTGTCAATAATTACCTAGTCGCCTTCCATGCAGCTATCCATGCCTAAAAAAAAGGCAAGAGATACCACAAGTACCACCAGCAAAGCAGCCAGCAGATTTCCACAAGACCTTTTTTTTCCTTGCCCTTTGCCGAGCAAAGGAAAAGGATGAGACACGGGACCAGTTGGGAGAGCGGCGAAGACCAAACGAGGCTACTTGTCGCTTCGGTGGCATGCAGCATCCATCCCGACGTGACCAGCGCACCGAAATGCTCGTATGAGAGTGACGAGCATGTCTTCTGCACACCTTCCATCGCGGACCGGCCCGCTGGCTCAGCCACAAACCGCGCGACGGGCGTTGGCAAGCGTGTGTGAGACCCTGGCGGCTGCATGTTGGAGTCTCGCACACACCACGCACGAATGCAGTTTTGGCGACGCGCCGGTAACGGCCTCAGCTCCAGGAAGAAGGTATTGGGCTCTGGTCGAAATCATCATGCGCTCCGACCATGTGAGTAGCGACAGCAGAAGTGGCGTCTGGCCATTCTCTGCCACGTAGTATAGTAGCCGCCGACAGAGGTCAAGACAGGACCATGACGCGGGGCCGTGGCCGGAAAACGCACTTTTATTTTTGCCTTTTTGGCCAACTGCGGCGGTGAACAGATGCTTTCCGTGATGACGAACTCGCATTGATACGGCAAAGCCCGGCCGCGCGGGCTTGGGGGAGGAGGATCTGTTTTGGAGCGCAGAAATTAGCCACGTTTCCTCTTCATATCTGTCGGGCTCCTTGTGCGATTGATTCCCGATGTCGTCACAGGGCAGGATTGTGGGAAGCACGTCCACGTCGTGCTTGCAAAGACTCGGGCAAAAAAATTGATTGTTGGGTTCGACTCCGTCGCGGGCTGGGCTGTGCAAGCTGCGCCATCATTGGTTTTAAGAGTATTTTCTGGCAAATAATGATACCAGCTGCGTATGATCATAATAGTGCCAATGTATGGATTTTACGTGATTTCATCCCGAAACTCGTAAAAGAAAAAGTGTGATGCTCATTTTGGTATCGGGCACAGACTGGCTGTGCCCGGCCAGGTGGTTGCAGGCGGCCAGTTCTGCGGCCAGCAACGCTAGTTGGCCGCCTTGCGGGTTGCCTGGCTGGTTCGCATTGACAACGTACATTAGTAGGAACTGAGTGAAGCTAGATAGATGGCTTCCATGTTAAAAGAGAAGTCTGTGGGGGTTTTTTCGAACAGAAACAAGCTCTTTGGTATTCTTCTCGTTGGGGTTTCATTCTAATTTTTTCCCACTTTTTTTCTTCTTTTTTAACATGGCTATCTGGATTTATTCAATATCTAGCCAACAGCACGCACCGCAAACGATGTTTCACAGCAGCGATACCCAAGTGACAGCACATCACATCAGCGTCGAGAAAAAGCCGGAAGAGTTGGTTGGGATTGACATTGCAGCTACCAGAAGCAGGCCGGGCTGTAGGTTACACAAGCGAATGCATCATCAGTGCAAAAGAAACATGCACGTCTTTGGTGATTGCATGCCTAGCCTGCTTTACCCGGTGCGAGAATAAGGCCGACGCCGCTTTTATTATTACCCATCAATACAGTTCCCAAGTTATATACCCGCATGTACATACATACATACCTAGATACTAGTTAACTAGTTAGGTTGTTAGTAATAATAAGGAAGGACCAAGGATTAGGGAAGACGGCCCCACGAAGACGGGGCAGCGCGCGGAGGTGGTCGGCTCACGGAGTCACTATTCCACAGGGCCGGGTCGGGTCGCAGATGATAGAGTCAATTGCACCGGTCTAGTCAGTAGGACTATTCGCTTGCTTTGAAGGGGGATGGAGTATATACGGAGAGCTTCGAAGCGTAGCAGTATGTTGACCGAGAGTGCGCTGGATAGTAGTACATGCTCGTGCCTACCTATGTACCTGCCTGTACCGGGGCGTTGCCTTGTGCCTGAGCCATCACATCATCACGGATCTAATCGAAATCGGGACTATCAAGCCTGAGAAAATTGCGGAATGGTTTGAGAGAAGCGGATCCGCGATGATGCTACTTACCCATAGCCTCACAGCCTCGTTCCCTGCAAGGGAGCAAGTGAGTACACAGCGGGGAAGCACTTAGTAGGTACCTACCTGGGGTAGGTAACAAGCAGCACTTGTGCTTCATGATAAGCCACGGGCAGAAGCCGTGGTTGAAAATGTTACATAGGTAGGCAGGTACCTGCATCCGTTCTCGCTCAACAGGTAAGTGCTGCATCCCTGCCAATGCGTCACCGTCCATCACGATGCCCACCTCGTGGTAATGTCCCATCACCGCTTCTGCCAAAGTGAGTGTGGTGTGGCAGTGCTGCAGCTCGCCTGCTGCGCCCAGGTTGGGCCTGAATTCCCTCTCCAACGTCTTCAGAGCTTGTCTTGTCCACTTGTCCTCTTGTCCATTTTGCCTGATAAGGCTCAAAGCAAAGAGAGGAAGCCAGCCCATGTGGCTGGCTGGCTTCATTCGTCAACTGCCAACCTAGTTTGTCGCCGTCATTTATCGCAAAAGCGGCGAGCAGCTTTGCCAGCTGCCCAGCACCAAAAACACCAAACGGTTTTGCCGCCGGTCCGCCGCCCGTTTTTCTTTATCTAGTTGGGCTTCTGCACATCATCTCCGGCCCTTCTGTTTTCCCTCTATCTCCTACTTCAACATTTACGTTGCATCTTGCTGCCACCCATCGACTTCATCATACATCATCCCCATCATAATCAATATTTGATAATTTTTAACCTCCTCTTTTACTCTAGCGACCTGTTTCCGCTTCTTACAGCGCCCGTTGTGCTGGACACAACACCAAGACCCGCCATCACCCCCCCATCCGGTTGCTGCCTGGCGGCATCCCATCTCGGCCCCCAGACAGCCTTGATATTGGCCTTTCCACCACTCCCACATCACTACGCCATCGAAGAGACGCTATCAAGACCTTTTCTCGATTTCCCTGTGCCGGACTTGGATCTAAGCGCGCCTGTCTTCCCCACGCAACCGCCGTGCTCCGCTAAATAAGCGCATGCGAGCATGAACCATCAGCAGCATGCGAACACTGATTCGGCGCCGGCGTCCGGTCCAGATGATACGACCCAATATGTACAATACCCGCAATGGGCCGGAACCCTCCACAACATCGTTCCTTATATCCAAAGCGAGCATGATGCACCCTGGAATCCCGTGTTTGCTGGTCAGCAACCTTTTCCCAGCAGTCTACGATGGATCCCGGGGTCCAGACCTGCCGATTTCCTATCCGAGGATGGCACAGCTCCTGGATCAATCGTAGGAGGCACCGAGTCACAATATGAAGAGTCCATTCCTCTCGCCGACCTTGGCCCACAGACGGTCACTCCTGCGGAGATGCACCAGATGTTCTGTGTCACCAACCTTGGCAACCCAGGACCACCCATGCCTTCTATGCCTGAAAACGCACTAGAAGCCGCGAGCACCTATTCCACCACCACAGCCGCAGCCGGAAACCCTCATTCCCTCAGATGCATGAAATGTGACAAGGAATGCTCAAGCGCATCAAGCCTCAAGTAAGTATCCCATTTCATCCAGCTCCTTCGCCTTTCCTAACCTGGTTTCCCAGAAAGCATATGAAGAGCCACTCACGCACAAACCTTTGCAACTATCCCGACTGCAATAAGGCGAAGGAGGGATTCAGCACGCCAAACGATTTACAGAGACACAAATTATCGGTTCATAAAGAAGCCACAACTCTCTTTGTTTGCCAGGCAACGGGTTGTGCTAGCCAATTTTCTCGAAAAGACAACTTTCGTCAGCATCTACGCAAGGTGCACAAATTGGAGGTCTCAAATGAGAATGCCGCTGGGTATGCAGTTGCGTAAGCTCGCCACCTAATTCTTCGTCGACATGTTTCCTAACCTATGGCATAGACGCGAGCTCCGCGTTCCAAACCCCACGCCAGCTAGCAATCTCGCACCATCAGAGGGTTCGGCGGATATAGTGCCGACTCCCACCAACAGCCAGCCTGTTGACTTGACGCCGATGGAGGTAGACTCTCCTTGTGGAAGTCAGCAAATGACAGATCAAACCTTGCCAGACGTTGCCTACCAGAGTGACCCTCAAGAACATCCTATCCTTACCCTACAGAACCTCGCCTTTCAAGGCCCACCCTGTTCTGTTGATATGGGCTATGCCGGGAGTATTCACTCGCTGCAAAGTCCCCTGCCAACTGGCTTCAGCAACCAATCGCTCAGGGCACAGCCTATAACAATGAGCGGAGCTCATTTCCTTGCTCCATCATCGCTTGGCTACCCTGGCTACCCTGGCTACCATACTTCGACTCAACAGGGACCACCAAGCCACAGTGTCAGTGCCGTGGATGAGATGCACGCGGTCTACTCGGCCGAAACCAGCAGTGTATTCAGCTGTCATGCTCCCCGGGAAAGTTTAACTGCCGCAAGTTCTCAGAAAGTTGAGGCCCTGAGCCATTGCACATTGGTCAATCAGGGCTGGACGACGTCACAGCTCGTGGATTACCTGGGCACGTTTCCGGTGGAGCTTCTGCAACAGGCCATGAGGTCGCAGCAGAGCTCCGAGGGTACAAACGAAGCAGAGGAAAATCCTGGAGCCAAATCCCGGCATCAATGCAAGCAGTGCGAAAAGGTCTGCAATCGAGCTTGTGAGCTTAAGTGAGCCAGAGCATTCCTTGGCGCGCGTGGTGCCGGTCATAACAGTAACTAATGACGCATACAGGAAGCACATGAAGAGGCACGACCGACCCTATGGTTGCACAGTCAAGGACTGTGGAAAGAGTTTTGGAAGTAAGAACGACTGGAAACGACACGAAAGTTCGCAGCACACATCCTTCGAAGTATGGGCGTGTGATGCAGATGGCTGCATTGCCATCTGCGAGGATCGCTTTTCATTCATACAGCATCTCAGGGAAGCGCATGATATGGTGCACAGCGAAGACCTCCAGCCGAGAGTTCAGACATGTCGGATCGGAGGACAATACGATGCCAGGTTTTGGTGCGGCTTTTGCTGTCGAGTGATCGGAATCGATGACATGATGCCGCAGGAAGACAAGAAAAACGTTGCCACGCAATGGAGTCGTCGATGCGATCACATCGATAACCATTTAAATGGCAAGAACAACCTTGAGCAAAAAAGCAAAAGTCAATGGCGATTTCTGGAAGATGAGGCCAAGGGCGAACCACATGAACGGATCAGCGCCACCGCGAGCATCACTTCGAGCAACGGGGTGCCTTACAAGCGCAAAGTCTCAGGGCAAGCCGACAATGGCCCCCGCAAACGAGCCGACGGACAATGGACTGCGAGCAGTTTTTGATGTGCTAGACTTGGCCAGGCATTGCTGAGTTAGATCTAGCCGTCGACATTTCGCCTGGGCTGAGTGTACAAACTGAATGTGACACGAATAATGACTATGAAAGACCATCTCGGAGCCAGGCTAGGCACTGTTGAATAACGGATACTAGGATTGTGTATGAATGGATGATTTTGCATGGAGGGCGCTACTTGGATTTCTTCTTGTACGATTTTCATTTTCATGGAAAGAGAGGTAGACATTGGGAAGGAACAGGAATCAGAATGCCATGCGGCATCGCAGACGCTGTCGGCGTTTCCTAATGGGGCAGACTTTGGATCCCCTGGGGCTTAGGGATGTGGGCGGAAGGATGCGCTTTACATTTGGGGGCTAACACTTACCAGCAAGGCAGGAAGAGGCTGGCATCGGGAGAAAGCATGAGGATGGTGGAGGATCTGGCGAATGCCGAGTGAGCCCGCAAGCGCAGAGCCTGACGGATCCCAGCTAGAGCCGTAGGGTATATGTATGGATGCCGACGTGATTTTTTGATGGTCTATCAGGTTCAAGGAGTGAGAAATGGGATTGAGTGATCTAGATTACTTGAGATTGTCCTCTGGCGAATAGCAGCTTGAAAACTTGGCAGCGAGGACCTGCATATGTGATTGAATCGCGACAGCGAAGTATAACGGGGGTGTAGATGCAGCCCTAGCTGGGACTGTTACCGGCCCGACTGTGCAGCTAGCATGTAAGGAACCTGTTGGAACCAACTTTTTGCAGGATTTGGTTCAGTCGTGGCGTCGACGTCTGCCTGCCTTGACGTCTTTCGGACGAGCTCCGTCAACTAGCTCCGAGAACATCGCGGACGCCAGCCAACGCTCGATTCTAGAGTAGTGGTCAACAAACGCAGACGGATCCGAAGTATACGATGCAGCAGCCGGTTCCCTATGAACGAGAAGAACCCTTGAAAGAGAGGCTTCAGCGACCAAACCAACCCGGGCTTTTGAGGAGGGGGGGGGGGGGGGGGGGTTTTTCCGGGGGGGGTTCCCGGGGGGGGGGGGGGGGGGGGGGGGGGGGGGGGGGGGGGGGGGGGGGGGGGGGGGGGGGGGGGGGGGGGGGGGGGGGGGGGGGGGGGGGGGGGGGGGGGGGGGGGGGGGGGGGGGGGGGGGGGGGGGGGGGGGGGGGGGGTGTATTCCCGGATCGGCTTCCCGGCGAGGCCGAGATGGGCGGCTCCCCGGTCACAGGTTCAAGTTCACGTGGCAGGGACTCCGAAACGGAACAAGACAAGAAACTTGTTGGCGTCAAGATTTGGGGCAGAAAAGCACGCGGGAGAGGTCACCATAGACGAGCGGAGCGTGAAGCTAAAGAAACACACACACACACACACACACACACACACACAAAAGAAAAAAAAAAGGCAGAACCGGGTTCAAGTTTTGTACGGAGCGAGTCTAACTTGCGCAAAGCTAGACGGGCAAGGATGTAACGGTAGCAGCTGTGTGTAGGGGGTTGGTGGGTGTGTGGTTACGTGTTTTTGTACTTTTGACGATTTTTGTATAGTTTTTAGTTTTTTGTAAGCCCGTCGTCATCACCGCGCCGCGTATCTTTATTTTTATGTTTTTTTTTTTTTTCTTCTCTTGTGGTTTCGGAGCTGAGAAGATTTGGGGCGGACAACAGCGAGGGTTTTTGGGCGTTTCCACTCGCCGCCGCCCGTCCCCTCTGGCGCGGGCGGAGATGACACGATGAGGGGGGGGGAAGAGGGCGATGGTGGTGGCGTGTTTTGCGGCAGATGGATGATGATTGTTCCTGTATAGCAGATACGTACGTATGCAGTTACGAATACCATTGAAGGAGATGCAGCACGAGACGAACAGGTCAACTTGAGACGAGAGAAAAAAGCACGAGAAAGAAGAAGGGGGGGGGCGTGTAGGGCGTGGTCGATGACGAAGCAGATGACAAAAGAAACAAGCTCCATTCCTGTGACAAAAGTTCCTCCAGCCGCACGGGCAGGGCAACTATGTTTCTTCATTCTTCATTCTTGCGTCGGGGACGTTTCCCCGCGGCCTTTGGAGATAACGCAAGGGGCGGAGCAGGAGAGCAAGAGAGGGGAGGGGGGGAGGGAAGCGCTGTCGATGTGTGGCGGCAGAAACAAGAAAGAACGGTTGAAATTCTGGGGGTCGTATGTACGGCGGCCAAACAGGGCGTCGCGGAGGAGAGGCTTTCCGTAGATGGTTCGTCGCTCCGCCAGCGAGGCAATTGAGGGGAGGGAAGGGGAGGGGGGGTTGAACCCGAATTGGGGTGGTGGTGGTGGTGGTGGAAGCAGTTGGAGAGTCGACAGTGGACGTGGAGAGTTGACGAGGTATTGGTAATGGCCAATAGGAAGCACCAGAGAGAGCGTAGAGATGCATCCATCCATGCATCCATCCAACCATCCATCCAACCATCCATCCAACCATCTATCCATAATCTCGACGAATGATGGTTTTTGGAGACGACATTTTGACTAGGCTCAAAATGGTTCATTGAACGGAAGAGCGGGGATAATGATGAGGGGGGGGGACGTCAGGGTGCGTTAGCCCTGAACGCCTTTTTAGCGGACAGGTTGGTTTCAATTCGTTATTCGTCCCCCCTGCGGCTCCCGGCTCCATTTTCTCAAAACGGTAAAAAGTGTACATGTGTTGATACCTTTGCGCTTTGCGCAGGGCTGGACAGCTGAGGGAGGGACAGCGCACAGAAGCAGCGGCCGAAGCCAAACATGTATGAAGAAAGTATCAGCATGAAGAATTTGTGATTTATAAGATGCGTGAATAAGATGGGGAAAGAAGACGAGAGACGAACGGGATAGTAAAAGCTCTGCATTGGTGACATCTATGGCGGTTGGACTCCACAAGGCGTTATTTCACTGAGCGGAACGGGCGGGTTTTCCAATTCCCTGCTGCCCTAGTTCTTTTATCACAAAAATAACGGAGCGTGACGGAGTACATGCCATGTTGGCTTTTGTCTTTGTAATGCCAAGCCGGAGAAGAAAGGCTGATGTCGCCTTTTTTATCCGCATAATGCTTTTCCTTGGACGAGAAAAAAAAAAAAGGAAAACGGGAAAGAGAGAGCAAAACCCAAGAGAGAAGGGCAAGTTCAGACAAGCGCAGGTAACAAGGAAAGACAAGACCTGCACTGCATACGACTTCACTTCTCTCATGTAAAGGACGTGCGCCGCGCGGCCGGCCGCCGCCGGAGATAGCGACGGTTCTTGACGGCGCGGAAAGGAAGCAGATTTGAGCAAGGGGGGTGTGTCTTTACCACCTTGGGTCTTTTCTCCGTTATTTTTATCCCCATGCTACTACCAGAATTGGCGGGGCGAGAGGCAGCAGGTAGGGCGAGAGAACAAGAAGAGAGGAGAGAACTGGGGAAAAGGAAAACGAGATTGAGGGCCCCACCTCGTCAAGATCTTTTTACCATTGGCTCAGATTTTCAGGAAAAGTGGGAATACGACTTTCTGTAGGGCAGAGCAGGGAAGAAAGCGGACCAGCGTTGCGTCGCGTTGCGAATGCGCATATAGGCAGGCATAGAGAGGGGGCGCGGAAAGAAGGGAAAAAGAGACAGGGCCGGGGCAGTTTTGATAGCTAAGGGGGGGGGGGGGGGGG
>MWMN01000001.1:994504-1014645 GCA_002968875.1 Cordyceps cicadae | reverse complement strand
TGGGGGGGGGGGGGGGGGGGAGGTCACCATTTCTGCTATTGGGGTAAAAGCAGTTCTCATCGGGTTGTTTGAACAATATCTTTGTGTGCTTTATTCATCTTCGTCGTATACCTTTCTTTTTTCATGTTTAGCAATGTGGGATGATGCACTCTTGTTTTCCACTCTTGGATCCTTTGTCGTCTGTTCTTTTTAGAATTTTAGAATCTTGTTACGGGATGGGTTGTTTTCTTTTTTTTTTTTTTTTTTTTGGGGGAGGGGTTTTTTTTTTTTTTTTGGGGGAGGGGTTTTTTTTTTTTTTTTGGGGGAGGGGTTTTTTTTTTTTTTTTGGGGGAGGGGTTTTTTTTTTTTTTTTGGGGGAGGGGTTTTTTTTTTTTTTTTGGGGGAGGGGTTTTTTTTTTTTTTTTGGGGGAGGGGTTTTTTTTTTTTTTTTGGGGGAGGGGTTTTTTTTTTTTTTTTGGGGGAGGGGTTTTTTTTTTTTTTTTTTTCGCGCAAATGTCTACTCTCTCTTCTTCTTCTTGCTCACCAATATATAGTTGGCCGTTTCACAACAAAACCTCTAGATAGCACAGTTTTCAAAACAGAAATTTATTACTATACCTGCAACGAACAATACTGTCGTCTTCCCTCCTCCTTCCTTCCTTGCGCTTTGCACGGCTCGTCTCCTGACGTGAACGAGGAAGCCGTCTACCACTACCACGCTACGCTCCTTCATCAGGGCGGGTTTCCACATGGGGGGAAGGAGGGGGGAGGGGGGCGAAGCGGCTGAGGGAATCGTCATTGCCCATGAGGATCAGCTGAGGCGCCTTGCTTCACGGGGTCGGTCTCAACAACCCCCCTCCCCTCCCACCTGCTGCGGGTAGAGGGGGGCGGGAGAGGGGCGGGAATTAAGGACAAACTCCGGGGTTGTCCGAAGAGCTGAGAATCATGCTGGATCAAGACGAGGGGGGCTATGAGGCACATGCATGAGGGGGCAAGGATTCGGCCAGCTTTGAGTGTGCAAGGATGGGCTCTTACTCACCACCCCCTCCAAGGTTCAAAAAAGAAAAAACAAAACAGGGAAAAAAAAAAAAAGAAAAAGGAGGGAAAAGGAGGGACATCTTGGCACTTGAGGGCAAAATTGGTACCACTTGGAGAAATACATTATTTTCATGTTTCCTGTAAGAGAAATAGTCCATAGAAACACCCTGTAATGTTCATTGGGTGCAACATTGATAATCCAATTGGTAATGTCTGTGGAATCAGATACACTCACCCCCTTCTTCTCCCCTGCCAAATGACGTCAATTAGGAGACATGTAAAATGATCAATAAGAGAACAGTCAATAGAGAAACATCCGGGATGCCTAAAATGGTAAATAGGGCGGTGCCAGAATCGTCAACGTATTCGCGTGCATGCATGCAGTCAGGCACCCGCCCCTGAGGGCTGGCAATATATCACAGATCATGCAGCAGCAACCGCATTGGCTTGTGCGATACGCGGCTCTGCAGGCTTATCGCTGCCACCCTCTTTGACGATCTCTTTGCATCTTTGGGATCTCCGCTGCTGTCTGGCCTTGCACTCAACGGCATAACCCGGTTCATTGGCCTTTCGCCATTCGATCCATTCTTCATACGCTAGCTGAGCACCGGCATTAGGTAGCGTTGGCTTCGGGACTGGTGGGCGGCGATTATTGACTGGCAAGTTTGCTTTCTCCAGCCCCGTCAGAAGCGGCATCTGACTAAGTGAGGCCAGTGAGGCAAGGTATGGAAGGGCTGCTATCTGCTGAGCGGCAATCTGCTGAGCTGTCAAGCTTCCAAAAGGCATCATCGAAGCTTGCAGGGCGGGCAGTGGTGCAAGAGGAAACAGTGGTGGCTGCGCAGCTGGCATTCCAGGTAGGTATGGAGTATTGCCAATCGCCTGCGGGCCTTGTCCCGAGTTGAAAGCTGGGGTGAGTGGTGTGGTTGAGGGAAATAATGGATAATTTGGAAGAGTACCGGCAGTTTGATCTTGGGAGTACAGGTAGGGGTTGAACGGCGGCGTGTTGGTTTTGGTGCTGTTGGACTGCGGCCATGAGTTGAAGTTGGGCAGAGTTTTATCCTGTGAATCCGAGGAGCCATTGTCCCAAGGAATCGGACGTCGGTTCAAGGAATAAAATTCTCTCGCCTTGGGATTCCATGTGTTCTGCTTGCTCGAGGCCTGTACTGTGTTCTCGGAGCCGTCATGGCTTGCCACGCTTGACTGGCAGTTGCCCCAATAGTCCACCTTGAAGTCGGAGATGGTCTGGTTGCGTCGACCATCGCCCACGATAGGCCTTCGAAAGTTGTTGAGCATCTTGTTCATGAGTTCAGGTTGGGGTTGCTTATTTTTAGCCTGTGCTTTGGTTGGCGACTGTGACGGCTGGGGTCCATTGGAAGGATTGTCGCGGTTCAGACGTTGGATCAGTCTTTGGAAGGCTTGATCACGATTGTTACGGATGGCCGTCTGGGGGGAATGGAGCAGCTCATCCTTCAATGGCCCATCTCGAGAAACGGTGCTATTTGATTCTAACGAGGTGAATGTGTTTTTTTCTTTTTCGTAAATGTTGCGGGATTCGTGTAAATGGGCGTGAGAGGAAGAGGCCGAGGAAGACTGGCGGCAGAGTCTGTCGAGAGTGACAACTTGGAATAAGTCGCGGCTTTGGACGTTTTCCGTGTCTTGCGAGGATGCAGTCACTTCCGTAGCTGAGCTGGAGTCGCGTTGATGACCTGATCCATGACGAGCGACCTTGGCATATCGCCTATCATCGCTCGCAATGGTAGGGGTAGGAGTTTCCGGTCGGATATCGAGCTCGAAAATACTCATCTGTCGACCGTCTACAGGTCTCAAGTCAATCTTTCTGAGGATCTTGACAAAGCTCTCAGAAACTGACGATGATTCCGACGAGTATCTGTCTATCATGGAATAATCAGAACTGCCACGTTCATGCTGGGATGTGTGGCTGCTTTGAAGCTGAGCAACAGGCGGGTAGATTTTGCTGTTGAGCTGCTCCATGGATGGCATAATGTTCTCAATATCTGTGGAAGATCCTGTATCTTGGCGAGTTCTCCAGTTGGGGTCCTTCATGGCCTTTGGAGTCGTGACATCAGGCTGCGTGCGTTCCTGGCAGCTGCGCTTTGTTCCGCTGACTGACTTTGAGGAGCCAGTTTTGGTTTTTGGGATACGCATTTTGTGCTGGGAAAAAGAAACCTTGACGATTTAGTTGGTTTCCCGGCTGATGCTGTTTGTGTCTTGTATGAATGAGACTGGATTCGGCCGGCAAAGATCTTGGTTTAGCCGCAGATGCTCGAAGAGAGTAAGAACCCCTGTGTTATTCTTTCGCTAATGGGCAGTGTTTGTGCTGCTTTCGCTTGAAGAGCTAGTATCAGGTAGAAGACTGTGAACTGCGCCGAAAGGGATCAAGAAATGATATCGAGCTTGACTCTAGAAATCGCTGAACGGCACAAGTGTACGCGGGCTGTGGAGGATGTTTGTCTGATGGAAAATGGATGGGTCTTGCGTAGGCAAGAGAAGAAACAGTCGATGGTAGCCTTTGTTTTGCTTCGTTTAGGCACTTTGTCACGTAGCCAAAGCATGGTGAAGGTGCGACGTCGAGGACACAACGAGGCAGGGAAGGTACGGATTGCCAGCACGAGGTAGGGTACACAGGTAGCGAAGTTGCCCGGAAACCAATTCTTTAGCCAAAGGTACGACTTGTATTCAAGGAAGCGCTCAAACTGATTGCTGTGCTAAGCCACAGAAGTAGAAGTGATGAGATGTGCCCATGCAGAAAAGGGACCCAGCAGATTAGACGCCGGAATAGGACTGCCCGCTCATAAAGGCAGCAAATGCGCGCTGTGGGATACATGCAATTAGTACTGTCAAGCTAATGAACAAGTGAAAAGGAAAAAGGCTTACTCCGTTTCGTGTCTGTAAGTACACGGTACCTGGGCCGGTAAACTTACACACGAGGCCCTCCGCCGAGGCGAGATTGGAGATGATGCCTCCAGAGGCGACTCGCTCCAAGATGTACTTTGTGTTCCAGGCAACCAGGTGACCGTTGTCGACGATGTATTTTTCGCCGTCTGCAAGCTATTTTCCATCCTTGTTAGTCTACCGGACAAGGAAAGGTAGCCAGCCCTTGGGAGGGGTGCTAGACTCACATCTTTGCGGATGATGGCGCCAAAGCTGGAGACCCAGAGGATGCCGGTGCCGCTCATCTTGTACACGAACAGGCCCTCTCCGCTGAACATGGCCTTGCCGAGGCCCTGGCGTTTATGGTCCTTTTGGACGCCTTGGGTGGACGCGAGGTACGCGTCGTGGCCACAAGTCCACTGGGCCTTGCCGTCGAGGCGGATGGTGGTGATGTCGCCGAGCATGGGTGGCGCGAGCAGCAGCTCACCCGGGCCGATGTAATTCGAGTGGCCGAGCTCGGCGCCGGCAATCATCTTCTTGACGCTGAACTTGAACTCGCCGCGTAGGGTCATGGTCGGGGACATGGAGATCATGGCACCGGGCTTGGCGCCGAGAGGGCATCCCATGGCGAGCTGGATGGTCAGGATGGTGTTGCAGTCGCGGTGGCTGATGCGGTAGCTACCACCGTTGAAGGTGCCGACGTCGTCAGTGGTTGCGACGGCGCCGACAAAGTTCGAGGCTGATGGGCCAGCCGCCGCGGAGGCCGAAGCGGCCGTCTGGTTGGAGAGCTGGCTCACCGGGCGGTTCTCAAACTGCTGCTGCTGCTGCTGGAACTGCGGGCCGGCGGTGGCCGCGGCCGTGTTCTCCGCGGGATACGGGGCATTCGGCGTCGGATAGGTGGGAGGGGCTGCGAACTGGGGCTGCTGCTGGGGCTGAGGCTGTCGCAGCTGGTGGGCGTCGGCCTTTTCAGGCGGGTAGGTGGCGCTGGGGTTGGAGAAGGCGGGCGGTGGGGGTTCCGCGTACTGCTGGGAATTGTGAGGCGAGTGGTGGTGGTACGGCTGGCCGGCGGCGGGCCTCATGGCGAGGTTGGCATACTGAGGCGGCGCCTGTTGCTGTTGCTGCTGCTCATGCGACGGAGGGCTGGACGGTGGCGGCGGGTAATGAGGGGAGGGCGTCTGCTGTGGTGGAGGGGCATACTGTTTGCTGGGACCGGTCGAAGATGGCGGCGGAGGGTAAAACTGAGGCTGGCCACTGGGAGTCGTGGAGGGGGGCGCGGGATAGTGCTTGATGGGCGGCGAGGATGTTGGCGGTGGTGCGTATTGCTGCTGCGTTGGTGGCGAGGTTGTAGGTGGTGGTGCGTATTGCGTCGTCGTTGGTGGTGATGCGTACGGCTGCTGGGCCGGGGAGGCAGTGGCGGGAGGTGGCGAGTAGATGCGCTGCTGGTCTGGCGTCTGATGCTGCTGCGAGGCTACTCGATGTGCAATGTTAGGGAAGGTTCCTGACAAAGGGAAATGTAGCCGATCAGTGCAAACGTACGAGCGACACCAGGAGGAGCTGTAGGTGGCGTGAGCGGTTAGCTGGGACAAGGAAGGTGTTTGCAAACGCGGTTGTTGAGAGGAGAAGATGGCTCACGAGGGTAGAAATTCTGAGGTTGCGCAGACATGTTGAAAATGGAAATGGATAGCCGTGGGCTGAAACTGTCAATGTCTGGAGGAAAGAATGAAAATACAGCGAGGTGAGTGGGAAGAGTGCGAATATCAGCTGGTAACCGTCTTGCTGCGTGCTTCCCCGCTTCCCAGCTGTAGGGCTGCGCTGTATGAGCCCAGTATCTACAAATATCGGCAGGGTAGGGAGGCGATGACGAACTGATCTCGAAAGCGATTATGGTCAAAAACTCCAGCGAAATATGAAGAAGAAAAAACCAGGGATGATCTGGAAAAGAAAAAGAAGAGGAAGAGATCAGATCAGAGACAGATAGACATGCAATGGACAGGTAGGCGGCCTCCTTCATCACCACAATTTGGAGAAGCTTCCCCCGCCAAGAAGCTTCAACTGCTGGGCTTCAGCCAATGGGCCGCCTTGACCTGACTGATGGGGCAAAGATTGGCCAATGAGCTGCCTAAAGCCTGCGAGTTAGCGCCCTTGTGGAGAAATACATCTGAGGGGTTCGGCGCTTACAGAAGGAGTGCACGAGAGGGCATCTCCAACCAATTGTCTGGCGGGGAGTGGCATTGGGTTACTTGGCTCCGAGCACGGTGAAAAGTCGGGTACCTACCTGTCTGGAGGCTTACCCGCCTTGGTCGCGGAGAAGATGGTTGCAGAACTACATGCGAACCTGCAAATGGAGGTGCTCGAGAGTGTCTGCGAGGCTATGGTGATTGGCCTGAGGCAAGTCAAACACCCATGTACTATGTAGCTAGTTGGTCACCATCGGGCGGCAATATTCCGCCCTGCTGGTTGACTAGGTAGGTAGTCTATCACCACTATCCATCACATATGTGGGCGAGTGCGGGCTGAAATGGTTTCACCAAAACAAATTTCCCTCGTCGACCACGCCCAATGTCCGTTGTCTGTCAAACTCAATTTGTCTCCCACGCCAACTTGGTGCTCGCCCGCCCGCCCGCCGACGGGCCAACTTGAAACCGCGGGTGCAGATTGTCGATCGCGGCCAGAAAGGCGCAAGGCGCAACTGTTTGTTGGCAAGCCTACTCGTGGCCCCTCATCTGCACCGTGATGCAGATGTGTTCAACGTGGTCGGCGACTTGCGTCGCGTGTCTCGCTATTCCTCATCTTCTTGAGACGCCGTTCCCTGGGACGGGCTCATGTTGGACAATGGTCAAGCAACACCGCCGCCGAGGGGTCATGTCTTGATCACAGAGTACATGGGAGGATTCTTGTTTCGTATGGTGTGCGCCATGTTGGTTATTTTGTGGTGTCTTGAGGAGAATGGCCAGTGCAAAGCCCGGCGTTTGTCGGCTCGGGGGGAAATTTGGCGAGTCTTGGTCTGATTCGGAGGTGAGAGTGACAATGACAGTTGAACTTGAAGCATGGCCAGAAATTTCGGAGCCGGTACCAGGATGCATCCGGAGCTACGCCCCTGGACGGACACGTATGTACACATGTATCTACCTAGGTAGAGCAGCAACATGCAGTGTTGTTGCATTGCTCTTTGGCACTGGCCTGTGCATTCTGGTTCGTTCACCAAGAAGCCAGCTGCAAAAGAGACTCGTATGTGTGCGTGCGTTGCTGCAGCCTTGAATGACACGTGTGACTCGTTCTCGATCCGTCTACTGCAGGCATCCGTCGGAAAAGGGTGTGACGAGATGACAGAGAAGGGGATACAGGGACAGAATAAAACGGCCGTAACAAGAAAAGACGGCCTTGCGGAAGCAAACAAGACTTATTGTTTTTACCTATTTTGTGCGGCCATGGTTTTCATCGGTCAGGCTCAACATTTGAGAAATGCAAAAGATGAAAGATGGCCTTCACCCGAGAGGGGGGGGGGGGGGGCAGCATCAGCTGCAACAATGTGCCCAACCCCCTGTGTCCTGCAAGCCCACGCTGAGAAAATTGCCGATGGACAGTGTAGTGTACATGCATGCATACATGCATGAGGTAGTTACTCCGTACATTAGGTACCTCTAAAACACTGGCCAGGGGCAGGGCAGCTGAGCAACAGACAGTCGAGGCTGCGGCGGTACCAAGCACCCGGGAGTCGGGGGTCGGGAGTCGGGCAATAATACGGACAGGATGTTTCCAACGTTGTAATTATTTGGCGGAGCCATGCGAATTTTTCTTTCTTTTAATGATCCAAGATACCGGAGTTCTGGTACAGAGCTGTGCGCCGGCCCGCTGACTCGGCCCCGTCCACCCACCGACCCGCCTCAGACTCGATATCAGGCGGTAGGTAATAAATTGGCCAGCAGCTTGGTTGGCAACAAAAGTGCCTGTCAGCTCAGCCATGACCATGACCGGCCGAGTCTTGCTGGGTTGGCCGACTCCTCCCATCTTGGATCTTGGAGGCTTGGCCATCTCGTAACGGCTGCCATCCAAGTGCCAGCCCAGTACCACCATGTCCATCCAGTCGTCGTCATTGAAAGGTCTTTCCCTCATCCCCCAAACTCACGAACCCTTGTCCGGAAAGCACCCAGGTCCTCTGCACTAGTTGATAGTTGTCTTTCTCTCCCGCGTCCACCTCTTCCAGTGTGCTTCTTCTCCCCCCCTCTTTTCTCCCACCTACCCAGTCAGCAGCACGCAGACACGAAGATCCCTACAGCCATCATCTGCCGCGCCGAACAAAACCGGAAACAAGGAAAAAAAGGAAAAAAAAAAAGGAAAAAAGGAAAAAGAGAATCACCTCCCAGGCCTTGTCCCCTTTCATTACCAGTACGGATAATACCTGCTCTCCCAACTGCCTGGATACCTACATACAAACAGACTCGCCGACCTCCCAGCACAACGGCCAACTCTTCCAAACGCGAGCGAGAGCTTGGCCCAACCAGCCAGCCGGGCTCTGCGCCACGCCACGCGACGATCCCCAATTCCTCGACGACGTCCATCCACGATTCATCAACCAAGTGGGAAGGCCTCCAGCCCGGAAGAGAAGCTAGCCAGCACACCATTAGTTGGCCAGCCACTCTCTCAATAAACTGCTGACCCTTGCCCTCGGTTCTGGCCTGGCCCTGCACCCCTGCTGCCCGCTGGCCGCCCCCCCCCCCCTTCTTTGGTGGGCCGGATGTGGGTACCCGCGCTGTTCGCTCCGCAGCTCAGCGCCCACTGAACCACTATCCCGGGTTGACAAGGCCCCCGAATCTCGCCTCCCACGTTTCTCCTCTTGGATCTCAATTTTTTTTTGTTTTTTTTTTCTTGATGTGTATTTTACCCGCTTGCTCTTTCTCTTTTGTCCAACAAAAAGAAACTACAACCTGTTCCGTCAGCGCCGGCACATCCACCCTACCCGCAGAGCTCTTCGACAACACTGTCCGCCACTGTTGGACGTTGTGTGTGTGCACGACAACTCTTCCCCGTACTACAACTTCACTCATGGGTCACACAGCCTCAAACTTGATGCATCATCCTGCCCGCTGCCGATAAGAGTAGACAGGGCACCGGGCTCTGGCTGAGGATCGCCATGGCCTCTGATCCAGGCGGCGACGCCGCTGTCACGGACACGCAGCCCTCCGGCCCATCTCACCACAGCACACCACGCAACCAACGCGACCATGATCAGGACGAGATGGAGGCCCAGCAATCTGCTACTCGCCCCGCGACCACCGACGACTCGCAACCGACGCCGCCGCCTCCGCCGCCACTGCCCGGCCCAGCACAATTACCTGGTGGCGAGCCTCGCGCTCCGCCATCGAGGACGGGGGAGCTGCCTCGCCGCCGCGGCCAAATCCTCGGCTCGGGACCCGGCACCGAGCAACCGGTCCGGGGAACGGGCGTGCAGAAGCCCACGGCCCGCCCGTCGGACCAGACGTCCGCGCCGCGACGACAGGGAAGCTCCGCAGGCCTCTATCGGCCCGGCGCCGCCGCCGCGGCGACGCGAGAGAGGATGTATCGAATGCTGGCGGCGACGGCCAGCGCCGAGGACTTGAACCGCATCTCGACCGCACCGGTCCCGTCCACCACGGACGACGAGCAAAGCAACCCGGCGATGGCAACGACGCGACCCATAGCCATACCGCGGACACGGCGCAACGTGGACGTGGAAATGCTCGAGGCCAGCATGCCTCCTCCTCCTCCTCCTCCTCCTCCTCCTCCTCCTCCTCCTCCTCCTCCAACGGCGGCCACGACAACGACGACGAACCTGGGCAGCATCGCAAGCAGCGCCCTCCCCTCCCGCCTCCCGCCGCAAGACGACCCCGGCACACCTCGCGGCGGCGGCGGCGGCGGCGGCGGCGGCAGCCTAAAGCGCAGCGCGAGCAACAGCTCGCAGACGGTCACGGTCATCGAGTGCCCGATCCTCGAGGTGGACGAGCAGTGCGGCAACGACGAGGACCTGTCCTGGCTCCGGAACGACCGGGAGCTGGAGCAGATGCTCGCGGTGCCGCCGCTACCGTCGTCGTCGTCGTCGTCGTCGTACCGCCGGGCCGCCGGGGCGCGCTCCAACCTGACCTTTCGCCGCTCGCAGGAGGTGGCCATGCAGTGCTCGCAGGTGGTCCGCAACGTGCCGCGCATGCGCAAGCGCCGGGGCAGGAAGCTGGACCATCGGCGGCACTCCATGACGCTGTCGGAGAGCACCATCTGCCCGTCGTCGTCGCCCTCGCCGACGGCCACACCCGTCGGCTGACCAATTGCCCAACGGATGTGCTTATATATATATATATATATATGTCCCATGGACTTGTGCGGCGTGGCGGCGTATTAGTTGCGACATCGTGCATCCCGACTTTGGACCGTTTGTCTCTTATATTCTTTTTCCCTTCTTTAACTTTTTTTTTTTTTTGTTTTTGCTTCTTGTCCAACTAGAATTGGGTTTTCGTTCTCGGCATGACGGCGTTTTTTTTTTTTTTCTCGGCGTAGATGAGAAACGGACGAAGCGAATGACCGGCATGGCAGAGCCGGGAAAAGGGGGGGAAAGCGATGAAGGATATATCCACTGCCTTGAGCTCATTTGTCTGGCGTTTTTCTTCTTGTCACTTCACTTTCCATGAGGCTGGGTAATGATTCGACCAGACCTTGAAATTGTACATCCATCACAAAAATTTTTCTACTACAACGGGGATGCAATTGGCATCTCGCAGTCTTTTCTTTGTGCTCCTATAGAGGAGCCTGATAGCTAGGCTGGTTCTCGACGAGCTGGTTGGTGCCGGTATGGCTTCCAAAATGGCGGTTGACGAATACATGAATATTTCCGCCCCGACTTTGTTTTAGCGTCAATTACTCCTATTTTTACGACGGCTATTCGAACCCGGTCGGCTGCTATTGATTTAGTTTTTTTTTTTTTTTTAGGGAAATTGTACGCCCTCGTCGACGGATCTTGGTCTCAGACGGGACGCTTGGACAACAACCGGGGGGCAAACTTTTTGGGAGACGGGATGGATTGGAGAAACCGGGGATTCGGGTATGGCCCACGAAGAGGCTGAAAAGTGAACCGGAAATTTGGGCAAAAAGAGAGGGAAAAAAAAGAAAGGAAAAGCGGGGTGTTAGGCAAACAACCGGAATGATTATTGGTTGACGAGGTTTTGTGGGTAAATTAGGCTACCTACCTCTTTTGTACTTATCCCTTTTTTTTTATGTCGCAATGCAAGCCAATCTTAGACCGTGCATTTGCACGAGATGCAGATTTATGCATCTGCAAGGCTTGGCGATGTTAGCCTCGCCTAGGTGCTGTTTTGTTAGAGGAATCTTCTTTTTTCCCCTTTCTGGCATTGTCGACTTTGAGAGGCTTTTTCATTATAATAAGTCGGGTTCTGATTTTGTCAGAGTTTTTCTTTAGGCAGTGGAGTGCAAGTGACGAAAGCCTCGGACCGCCGACGGAGTCAAGGACGAGAAGAGGGAGAGGGAGAGAACGGCTGCCAGCCTGATATGAGTCTTCATCGTCCCAGGCTCCCGGACTGGCAATCGGCCCAGTACCGCGCGGTCCACAGGTCCGTTACAGACGTGGCGACCTACAGTAGCCTCTTCAGCGCCGCCGAGGCGTTGCTAAAGCAGGTCTCTGGACCGATGTGATTGGTGGGGGGTCTTGTCTTTCGCCTCCTGCCTGGTGGAGTTTTCTATTCTTGCCTCTTTCCTCGGTCATCGGTTGGATATGTTGCGACAGGAGGAATTAGAGTTTGCCGGGTCCCCTCTCCATGGTAGCCTGAAGTGATCTAGTCGAGAGAACCGATCGCTGGGACGGCTGGAGGAGGGGGCGAGGGCGAATGGGGCTAAAACGGGTGGTTACCAGTATTATTAATGGGAGATGAAGAAGACGGTAACCGCGCCGGCTGAAGAGTGGCATGAACGGTTTAAGATGGACTACGGTACATAGCAAGCACCTCCGCTGTGGCTGATGAGATGGAAATAGACCAATACCAAACACTCCTGGTCTGTTGGTGCAATAGCGATAACTCGGGTATTGTGGCCACGACAACGGATGGAAGAGAGACACGGAAGTTGAAGACGGTCGAATAGGTAGGCGAGGGTCGGTTGACTTGGCAATGTGGTGTGCGGAATACCGCGGGCGAGCGGGACAACAAGGCCGGGACGTGTCGAGTCGTGGGAAGAGATGGGATGGATGGCTGGCACGTTCAGCACAAGCCACAGCATTGTTGGTAAGAGGAGGTAGGTGAGTTCGGGGAGCAAATGAAGAGGCGAGAGAGACAGAGAGGCTGATACCAGGTCGACATGGTGGTGGTGGCGGTATGGCGTATCATGGAGGATGGATGGAGGATGCGGAATCTAGAGCGTGGAAGGAAGTAAGTAGTAGTGAAGTGGGTGAGAGGAGAGACAAGACAGAAACAAGACAGAGAAACAAGACAGAGACAGAGACAGAGACAGAACTGGATCAGCCGCCCAGCTACCGGGTACCTACAATGTAGTTGATATATGTAAGTTAGGGTGGTAGTTGGTGTGGTGTGTGGCGTACAGGGTGGGTGGACTGGATCGAAAAGAGCAAGGGCTATTAAAACCGGAAAGCCACAGGTTATCAGGAAAGGAAAGGAAGGAAAGTCTTGAGCGGAGCGTCTGGAATACAGTGGAGATGTATTGATCGGCTGGAAGGTGTGAGGCTGATAAAGGTCGTGTGTATGCGCAATGCCTTGTAGTATATGATGTGGATGAAGATGACGGGGGCAGCTGAGAGTGCGTGCGTGAGAGCTGACAGAGTTTTACAGTTACCAGTCCATTAGGGAATATGTTGTGCAGAGAAACGAGAGCCGAGGTGCAGGGATTAAGCGAAAGCTGAACGGCAAGTGCAGTCCATCGCGAATTATCGTACGCTTGGATCGTGGTACCTGCAGAGAGGGCAGCTCCAGGTAGTGACTAATGTACTCCACAGACTTGGTAGGAGGCACCGAGTTAGCTTATTATTAATACCTACTTGCCTTGGTATCCAGGTACCTACCTACATAACGTGCCAACCTACCTACATAACGTACATACCTATCTATGTACCTACCAGGGTATCTTGGTGCCGGTACGACTGGAATACAGTGGGTTCCAGTTGGAGGTTGACCCGCCTGGCACTGGAAGTTAGCAGGCCCCTTCTAAACGACGGGCTCAGGTTGCTACGGTGGTGCTGCGGGGGCGTTATTGGCTTGGATTGGCTTGGCTCGCCAGTTCGAATTGGAATGGCCAAAATACGGGCAGGCAAGCAGGTAAGCAAGCAGGTAAGCAGGCAGGCAGGCAGGGGGACAAACGGTCCCCTGCCTGAGCTTTTCCGCAAGGACCGAAATGTGACAGAATTTCGTTGGATTGGTTTAAGCTTTTTTTTTTTTGTCTTGCCGTCCGTCCATCGCGTTGCTTGTCGGATGGGTAATTCGGTACGGGGGGAGTCTGTGCTCATGAGGATGGGGGTGACCATGATTGCGCCGATGAATGACGACAAGTAAAAGGGATAAATCATATCATCGAAGCAAACAAGAAAGGCAAAGGAAAGCAAAGGAAAGGAAGGTCTGGGGGAAGGGCGGCCAGGGACAGGGATTAATGCTGGTTGTTTGAGTCAGTGAGAGGCAAGGCAGGTTACAGGTTATTATTACTCATTCACTTCACCCACTGAATTGACTGTCGACAGCGACCGTTGCCGGTCAGCACATGCCATCTGAACATGGATGTGCATTGCAGCCAGCGCCGGCGCCCTGCAGCCTGCATTAATTACATCGAGATGCGGCTTGTGCATCTGCATAACAGAGCACCAACATGCAGCCAATCTATCGGTATCTTGACTGCTAAAATAATAACAGACCTGCCCCATCCATACCAGCAACCAAACACCAGATGGACGACGGATGGACTATCATCATCAGCAGATTTTGTGTTATTACCATCACTATTCCTGTTATTTTCCGCCTGGGCCTCCCCATCTCGCAGCCAATCGGTATCAGCGCCAGCCCATCCTTTCAATGTAACATTCATCATGAGCCGCCTCCATATTGCGCTCCGTCGCCTCCATAGCCTCCATCGCCTGCCTCCATCGCCTCCATCGCCTGCCCCCTCCCGATCACAGACTTCCCCCCATCATGGTGCCATCTGGGCTTGGCTGGAGCCTTCGCTCGTCAACCAACCACTGCCAATGACTTCCACCAGCCAGTAATATTCCTCAGCACTCTCTATGGCCTCTTTTTTTTTTTTTCCCCTCGCCGTCGCCACTCACACAAACCACGGCAAACCCGGCTGCCATCGGGCTGCCTACCAAACTTGCCTCTAAACCTGCTAAAACCGCAAAACCGCGAAACCACTCGACTGCTGTCTTCTTCCCCAGTCTTTAAGATTCATCTACCTCTTCTCTCTCTTTCTCCGTCTGATCCCACACCCCCCCAAAACGGGCCTTTTCCTCCTCCAGTTTGCTATCTCTTTTTTTAATCCTTGCCTTGCGCCTTCACTACACCGTTCTTGACACCCTTTTCGGACCCCCACCAATCATCAACCATCAGCCCATCAACCATCAACCCATCATCATCGCCATACATTGCCACTACCACTACCACTTCCACTACCACCATCACCACCACCACCACCACCACCAAAAGGTCTAGCCCCTTGCCCATCCATCGCCAACCTACGGTTACGGCTACTGATACCATCTTGCCGTTAACTGCCTAGTGAGAAGCCGTATCCTACGTATCCATCCATCCATCCCTCAGAGTATCTGTCACCGTCCACTGTCACTCGCGATATCGTCCTGTTCAAGGTGGAGAATTGCCAGAGAACCTGTCGATTCCCTCTCAATTCGTCCTAGTTCTCTTCGTCCTTTTTTTTTTCTGTTCCCTTTGCTGCCCGCATACGCACTTCGTTGACGTTGATAGACCTCGTTCTGGCTGGAATGCATCTCCATATCCCGCATAGCATTCCTCTTCCTCCCCCCCCCCCCCCCCCCCCCCCCCCCCCCCCCCCCCCCCCCCCCCCCCCCTCTCCCTCCATTGTCTACTCCCCTCACACTCACATGGTAAAACACAAAAACAAGTTTGAAAAAATGCGCCCATAGAGATTAAATATTCCGCCGTTGCCAAGGTTACCACACCAAGACTGTCGCTCTTGCCCGTCTGGTCGCCCCCCCTCCAGGCCTTTCCAACGGACCAAGCTCTGCCGCAACAGCGAGAGCCAGATGCCGCCACAACGTTGACAGGATTTTCTCCTCTTCCCCTTGACAAAAGGAGAGGAGCCACAGGAACTCGCATCCATCAACACACTCATGTATCAAACTCACCACTGGCTGCCCCAGCTACCACCCGCCCACCCGTCCTGCCCCGTCCGTCAACCTTCTTCCCTCATCTTGCTTCGGCTTCCTCCCCCACAAATACCCGATATACACCATTTGTCCGCTGCCTTTCTCTTTCCCTCTCTCTTCCTTTCACCTTTTCCTCCTCCTCCAATTGACAAACCGTTGCCTCAGACTTCAACCCTTCCCTTTTCATGTTCCGCTTCCTTCTGGAGTCATCTCCTCATCTCGTCACTCAGTCTCTGATCCGTCCTCATCATCAGGGGAGGGCTTCGGCTTCCCTCTCTCTGCGCTGACTTATACTCGTCGGCGAGCTCCAACCTAATCAGTACTTACACTCCCACAAGAACAAGAACCACTCGCCCTCGCTGTTTTGTCGCAACACAATCCCGTCACAACTCCGACAACCTCGTCACATCTCCGCGCAGACACAAACCGGTGCTGTCGCATACTCTTGTCCCCTCTCTCACGGTACAGCTCATACATACCCCCCTCCCGGAGTTATGGCTCTCTGGACGTCGTCATACCCGGTAGATGCCGGCGACCGGGACCCCAGCTTTGCCTGGCACGACACCGACGTCCCCAGCGCCGGCCTTGATGATACACAGCACGATCTCTTTGCCCAGTTCCTTGACTTTGAGGCCGACCACGGCCCAGCCGGCACCGGCGAGCCATCGTATCAAGACGCGATGCAGCACCAGCACCAGAACCATCAAACTCATCATCATCTGCTGCAGCACGAGAGCAGCACGGCTTCACCCGGTGTCTCCAACGCCGACGAATTTGACTTTTTGTCCTCCGGCTCCAACCCTGCCACCGGGTATGAAGTTGACCCTAGTGCACTCGCCATGTTTGCGCAAGATCCTTCCGCCATGTACACGAGTACTGCCGTGACCGTTTCCGACACGGAGCTCGAGCGCCTCGAAGGCATCTCGCTGCACTCGCCCAAGAAGGAGAGTGTAGGCTCGGCAGATGGTATCCCGTCGCCGACGCCAGATCTGGGTGCTACGGTGCTCGCGACAACCACGACCGCACCAACCACGGCCAGCCGTCGCAGCAAGAAGATTGTCGAGGCCCTGTCGTCAACTCTTCGCAAGGCAACCATGCGAAAGACAACGACGCGCAAGGCAAGCCAGGCATTACAGCGCGTAGTCTCCCCTAGCCTGGAGAATCCTCCCATGGCCATAAAGCCCAACGGGGGGGTGCCGCGCGGACGTCGCGCCCACCGCGCGCACACCCAGCACGCTGCTCTGCAGTCACATCAGCAACATCAGTTTTCCGATGCCGCTCAGTTGCCCCTGCAGATTGATACGGGTCTGGCCAACGGCACCGGCTTCGTCGCTGGCCAGTTTGACGACCCATTTGGCGGGGATATTTCTCCAACACACGCACCGTCACAACAACAGCAGCAGCAGCAGCAGCAACAGCAACAGCAGCAACAGCAACAGCAGCAGCAGCAGATGCGATACTACAGCCAAGGTGGCATCGGAACACCCATGGACTCGCCCACACGCGCGGCTGCGATGCTGCAGCAACAGCAGAGTGTTCAGCACTGGCAGCAACAGCTGCATCAGCAACAACAGCAGCAGCAGCAACAACACCAACACCAACACCAACAACAGAACGGCGGCGCGCCGTGGTCGACATCCAGCAGCCAACAGGAGCTCTGGTGGGGAGGAGCAGTCGGACCTGTGGACGCCAAGAACATTGACGCGAACATGGCGATGCACTCTCAGCACGGGGAGTTGCCGTACGACGTCCACGCGGATGGCCACATGGCGGCGGCGGCTCACAATGGCCTCATGATTCACATGCCGCAGCCGCGGGCGGGCGGCGTCAACGAGCTGGTGCTCAACGCGCACACGTACCTGCCTCCGCCGGTGCCGCCGATCCCTGCAGACAGCGGCCGCTCGGTGCGACCTCCCCGGGCGCCGTCCTCCGGCGCGCGCCACCACAACCGCACCTCGTCGTCGAGCCCGATGCGCAAGCAGCGCGCACCATCAGCCTCGCCGTCCCCGGGCACGCGCCAGTCGCGACACAGCTCCGGCGCGTCAGCCGCGTCGTCGGCGCAGCGAAGCGTCTCGGGACGCGTGGTCAGCGTGCCGGGAACGCCAAGCGGCGTGAAGAAGCGGCGATCGCGGGATGCCGGCAGCGGCAGCTTTTCTGCCGACGACGGTGGTGGAATCTCGCTCGGCGGCGGTGGTGGCGGCGGGATCGGGTTTGTCAACTTTACGCCCAACGACGGGTCGGTCCTCATGACGGGCGTGGCGCCCAGTGGCAGCTCCAAGACAAAGGCTCGTCGCGAGAAGGAGGCGCAGGATCGCAGGCGTCGTCTCAGCGAGGCCGCGATGAAGGCCGTCGCAGCGGCGGGGGGGGACATTGAGAAGCTGCGCGAGCAGGGCTTCGAGCTGTGACGGACGTCGATGACGGGGGAACAGCCGCGGCAAGCACTGGCGGTGATGCGACCGACCTCGGAGACATGATTCGTCTGTTGCAAATGCAAACAAAATTTTGGCTGTTTCGTTGTGGGAGGCAAGCTGAGCGCAGGGACGCCACCAAAATGTCTTGCATGTCGTTGGTCGGGAAGCCCCCGTGACGTCAGACAAACTTGGTCTGAGCGTCGACATCAAAAGTCCGAGCCAACAGCAGGGAGGTGTTGTTTTGCCCTCTTTCTACTTTCTATGCACTGAATCTTTCTTCTTTTTTTTTTTCTCTTTTTTTTTCATTGTCTTTTTTTTTCACTTCTTGTCTTTGTTTTATTCCTCTTACTTCTCTTTTTCCCATTCTCGACAATCTTTTAGCCGTTCAAGCCTTTTCTTTTTCTTGTCGCCAGTGGCATAAACTGCGAAGCGAACACAACTCGGTTTCTCTCTATTTCCCGATTTCTTTCCCTTGGCAGTCGTTTCCTTTTTTATTTTTAAGTTTTCCTTTCTCTTGCTGTCGTGGGCTTTTCTTACTACAACATTAGGCTTTCTTACAACAACAAGTATCATTATATCCGGGGTTGCTGGTAGACTGAGACGGAGCTTTTTACACTGGAGCAGAGTCTTGTATGATATACGGGGCGGTCGATCATCTGGGAATTTGTCTGCTGTGAAAGGGAGAGGTATTATTATATCCTGGTGTCTTCTGAGTGGAGGGTCGAAATTTAGGACAGTCACGAGTCACAATCAAGGGCAATAGTTGGCGCATGGGATCTAAAACCATAGGTTTTTGTTATTTAATTCCTTACTAATTTAGTACGAGAAATTCAAATAGTATTTCTACAATGATACCGCCCGGGATAAAGGGGCTCACTGGTGCTGATGAACTCGTTACTGTCGGCAACTTCGACGCACACGGTAGCGGTAAGGATGGTAAGTGAATGCGGATATAATCTAAAATCTACCAGTTGCTGGTACATACGACCATAGATAACAGAAAATTCGGGGTCCCGTCTGCTCCCCCATAGACAAGCTGTTAATCGGCAGATTAGTAGTTGGGTCGGTGACGACCAGCGAACACCGGCTGTTGTATGTTTCTTTTTCTTTTTTTTGCCTCCGTTTTTGCAGCGTCCTATCCTTTCTCAGTACCTGCATTCGTAGCTAGATACAGTCCGGCTGACTTGGAAAACATTCTGCGTTGTTCAGTAAGGCTTGGACTACGTCGTCTCACATCCTTGCCAAGACTGGATCTACATGGGCTTAGAGCGTCCGCTGCACAAAACTACAGGCAGAAGGATGGCCCTTCAATCTCAGGAAAGCCCGAGGATAAATTGGACGAGAATGTACTCCAAGTCATATCGAGCATAGCCCCTCAGAGGCGTGTCGGCGCTGTCAGTGTTTGCTTGTGCCGGGACAGGCCGTGGTATAGGGCTCAGCATCTTGGCGGCATCCGGATGATGGCAAAGAGAAAGTCGTCGACGATGTCTAGATCCGAGCTGGCATGGGTCTCCCGCGTGAGGCGCTGAATGTACCATCCGAGCAACTTTTCTGCCGACCAAGGCGCCAGATTGCCACTCCTTAGCAACCCACGCCTCGATCTGGCGTGCCTGCTCTGGAGAATGGCGCTGCGGCGGTGCAGGAGAGGGTGTATTGTGAGACAATGAGTCTATTGTAACTGACTGTAAGCTGTGGAGGGGGGTTGACGGGAGGCATTCCAACTGGTAGATTACTAAGCTCATGACATGGGTCAATGTTGATGAACTTTTGGGTATCCCATCTCATTCACAAAGCCAGAGTAGTAGGTCGAAAAAAAATGAAGCCAATCTAAAGAGAGGGACTTGAGCGGCGGCGAGGGATGGTAGACTTGTTCGTCTACTCCCTCACATCCACATCCAAGTCGTATACTTGCCCTCAGCCGCCTTCCCTTCGCGCAGCGTCTCGCGCACCTCCCCAACCACCCACCAGCCCTCAACCTCTCCGCATCCAGAGACCGCGGATCGTCCTGCTTCAGCTCCGCCGCCACCCTCTTCCGACCGGTACTTCGGCGAGGAACGGGCCTCAAACGCCCGCCCGTCCTCGAACGTGAGCTCCGAGACGACGTCGTACTCAAAGTCCCGCCTGGCCGCCGAGCAGCACCGTTCGCCGTCGCCGTCCCGCTCGAGGTAGCGCCGGCACGTGGGAGGGCGGAAACGTGGTGGGTAGCAGGCGGCGCATGAGGGGCATGTGCGTGGCCTCGAGGCGGTCGCGGAAACTTCGGTCGGGGAGAGGTCCCGGCTTGCGGTGGACGAAGAGGAGGACTCTTAAAGGGCATGGGGTGGGATGGAGTGTGGTTTGGTGAGGGAAGATGAAGCTCTTGCTGATGGACAGGAAAAAGAAGAAGCCCTTGTCGATGGACAGGAAGAACGTGAGGGAGCTGTGTTTGGGGGGGGGGGGGGGGGGGGGGGGGG